>CM076666.1:5148787-5163499 GCA_038496675.1 Rachycentron canadum
AAGAGTGGGGGGGGGCGGGGGGGGGGGGCACCTTTTTCTGAGGCTATGTGTTGGATATGAGGCAGCCTCTCCAGGAGCATGGAGCCCAAGGTTTGTTTGATGTGGAAATTGGACAGTTTGAATCCGTCTCCTTTAATTTTTCACAACTTACAGGGCCCCCCTGGGTGCCTCACATTCCTCTTATAGGATATAAATTAGGTTTTTTTTTTTGTCCTCTCTCTCCCACAGTTTTTAAACCCCTTTTTTCTCCTTTTCTTTAACACATTACCCAGGTACCCTTGTTATTTTTTTCTCCTGCGCCTTCCTCCTTTTCCTTGCTGAATGGAGTTGTAGTTTCACCCCCGATGTTTGTCAAACAGTCAGTCATCAGCATAAAACTTCACTTATGTTGCCTCTAAGGCATCTTTTGTATTCTGAAAGGGATGTGCTTTCCTCTGCCAGACTGGGCTTCAAAACAAACAAACAGAACAATGGAACAACAGATCTCTCTTCACAGTTCAGACATCATATTTCTGTTGTGGTGATCTCTGTCTGCCTCACTTTTGCTGTTAAAATAAAATGAAAAGAACCAACGGAAATACACCCAGACAGGTACAACACTCTGCCTCTCCAGCTTGTGTGTGTGTGTGTGTGTGTGTGTGTGTGGTTTTTTTTTCCTGCTTCTTCCTGGGAACTTCTCTGTGAGTTAAAGCAGTCATATTGGGTACACACTGCTGTTTCTTTGGTTTATTCCTCTGTATTTATTACATTGTCGATATCTCAGATTGCATCCTGCCATCCTGCATGGCTGCATGTGTTGTTTTTTTTTTTTCGTTGTTGTTGTTTTGTTTTTTGTTTTTTTTTGCACTCAGGATTCACCAATATCTAAACAGACTGATGTGTCCATCCTGGCTGCGCAGGGCTGGCTCTGATGTGCGGCGTGTCTGCCTGCATGTCGATGTGTCAACTTTAATTCAAACTCCTGTGTTCTCCTCTCATCTGTCTGCTCCAGATGTTGCACTGGGTGTCAAAGTGGATCTCTGCTCTCACGAAAAAAAGGTGGAAAGCAACACATTTTTCTGTTTGTAGAAACTGATAGATACACTTTGAAATTCAATTCAGGCATGCAGGAGGAGATGAGCCCAAATCAGTGAGTGGAAGCCTTCATGCCACTGCTGATTTCATTTCTTGCTTGTTATCTGCAGAGAATCATCTGAATTGACAGTCAGGAGAAAAAAATAATTGGTTAATTCACTTCTTTGACAATTGTGAATTAATTATCCTTTCTGTACCCTGTAATTGGCCTTTCTTTGTTGTCCCCGGTAGACATCTAATGACTTCTTGATATTTTTCTTGGCTGTGTAGAACCCTGCCACCAGGAGGCGCTGAGAAGAGCGGGACCCCTGTGTGTTGATTTATTTATCTATGTCTGGATTAAAGCCTGTATACCTGATAAAGGGGATGTCAGAAGAGCTTTGACAGCCACAGAGGCGGCAGAGTATGTGCGATTTGGTCGCTGCGCCGGCAGAAACAAGGAGTGTCGATGGCATCTTTGAAGTCTTGACAGACGAGAGCCTCTGAACATCCCCTTAATCTTGCCTTCCCCTCAGAAAGGCGTGCGAGCAGGCAGGTTCTGAGCGTGCTCGGCTCCCTGTTTGCCTTATTCTCTTAATGACACAAACCATTCAGCGACCACGCATGATAGCATTTCATCTAGCATAATGTGTGGTGGCTGCTTACTTCAAACGCTCCAATGCCTCTCTCTGTGTTAAGCCGGATGGAGACGGCAAGAGCTGGGACGTGAACACACAAGGCTTTTCCTATTGGGTTGATGGGATGCCTGTGTGCAGTGTATGCTGTTTGATTGTGCTGATTGTTTTCGTGCGCCCACCTAAAGCAAATACAAAGAATCTGCCGTGTATGATTGTCTGGAAATCAGATCAGTGAGAGAGAGATATGTTTCACACCTGAATGCTTCTTCTACCTCCACTGATTCACAGCGCTTACAATGACCCTTGAACCTTGAACTGTTCCCATTACTGTTTCTTCACACAGCACATATGAAATGACTTCCTCAAATAAAAAGACAAGTAACTACAAAGACAATGTCAGGAAAGTTCAGAAAAACGTTGTGAAGGGGTGCATAGCATTACTCTGCACTCTATCACAATCTTATTTCCTATCTGCGCTGATTTGATGTTTTTCCATCAATTACCATCTTCCTCACCATCACATCTAGGACAATGACAAAACAGCAATGCAGGTGGAGTGGAAGATGGGGAGGCGGTCGTCAAGGAGGACCAGAGTTGCCAGGCATTAGAGGGCATCAGGGTTAATTACTCCATTACTGGGTGGCTCAGCCAGGAGCTGTTTAAACAGGCCCCAGTCAGCAGGGGATTAGGCCTCATTACTCCAGCTAAAGTTACGCCCACGACCCTTCCCCACTGCCTTTTACTACGGGTTTGTCAGGCATCCTGGTGAATATTCATATGGAGGGAGGGTGGGGGGGATATAGGAAGGAAAAAGAGATTAAGACTAAGCAAAGGGGTAAGGACAGGTGAGGGGAAGAGAGCAAACTGGCGAGTATGACGAGGCTTAACTCCAGGAGATCGCCTGCATCATCACCTGAGCTCAGCCAGGGCTACAATTATCCCCCAAAATGCCAGAGCGTAGAAAGATTAGCATCTGAGGCTCAGGTTTCCCTCCCTCCCTCACACTGAACCAAACCCCTGGCCATCCTCGGCCACCGTCCTCCTCCTCCCGGTGTCTGATGGCACTCGGTGATAATGACGGTGCTCTTGTTTGCAGGAAGGACGGGCTGCTTGAAATTAGGTTGATGTTTGTGCCCCATGAGCAGAGCACGAAGGGTCAGTTTACCAGGTCTATAGGGCATGAAATACTTTGGTTTACAGTAACGGTCATATCACTCGGTGATGAAAGGTGCCTTTGTTAAACAGAAGACAGTTTGTCTAATTTGTGGATAATTTCTGTTCACTGCAAAAAACACTATTTATGGGAGGCATCAGTTTTTGTTTCTTGTTTAGATAATAAGAAGTGGCTGAAATTTGGATTGAAAACAATCAATAGTTTAAAACTACAGGCAATAACTGAAAAAAATTGTGGTGCACACACTTTTCTATTTACATAAAGAGACGGGAGCATAAGGAACATCTCGTATGTATATTTTTCACACATTTTTCTCTACAATTGATTTGTTTATCATTGTTTATCACAAGTGGACCTAATTTATTTACTTTAAACTGCAGGGTTTCCTGCTGTCTTTTAGATTGGAAGTGGGTCACGTATAGTGAGAGTATCTGGACATAGGCTAGCAGAGGCACAACAGGGCTTTGAGCTAAATGCTAATGTGAACCAATATGCTTATGTTCAGCCGGTATAATGTTAAATACATCTTAGTTTAGCTTGTAACACAAATATACCCGAGGCTGATGGGAATCTTGTTAGTTCTTTATATATTTGGTCATAAACCAAAGTGTTGAATAAACTGAAATTTTGACCTGATGAAAATGAGGGGATCATGAAAGTGATTTTAATTGATCCTGTCTGTTCTATTTATATTATTCATTTGGCTGAAGCTTTTTCTATCCAAAGCAATTTAAAAATGAGTGGCATCACTAAAGCCTCAAGCTGTACCAATTTTTAAGACAATCCATCCACTTAAAGCCAAACATGTCTCTTGGAGTCAGGAGATCACCTAAGTCAGAAGGCATAATTTTCCAGGGATAATGAATGTCTGTAACAAAGTGTAGACCAATGCACTGACAAGGGCCATCTCTGATAACATCATGCAGATTAATACACTTTGGTTTAATGAAATATTAATAGGAAAAGTGCAGGTGGTGTTATTTCACAAAACAAAGGTGCCAGATCTTTCTTTGTTCTGGGAAATACTCTTTGTTGCTGCCTTAAGAGAATTGAGAATTAAAAAGCAGATTGGCATATATAACTACACATGTAAAACTACATCTTTTTTACACCTATTTCTGTTCACACCAAACTAACTAGATATGTGAATTAATGAGCACCTATGGATAGAGCCATGCTGTTTGCCCTGTTTCCAGTCATCATGTTATGTCAAGCTAAGCTAAACATGTCCTAGCTTGAGTGTCATACCTATACAGATAAACAGCAATATGAGGGAGCAATTTTCTAATCTAACTCTCGGCAGGCAAGCAGATCAGCACTAAAGTGTCAAACGATTTTCTTTAATGAGTCTGGCTGTATATTAGGCTTTCATCTTGATCTGGCAGTTTATGACCACACCTACCAATTTTTTGGGAAAACCCTGAACTTTTGTATCACAGCCACTTCTGAGTGGAGTGTGGGCATAAAAAAAAAATCCAGGTCAAAATAACTAGAAATGTCAAGGAAAGAAGAAAATTTTATAGTCACATGTTGTGACTATAAAAATTTCTTCTATCAAGTTGAGTTGAACTGGAAGATAACTGATGTTCTCCCACTAGATTATTTCATTTTTCAATTCTGTCTGATTGTTCTTGGACTGGGCTCTTTAATTGGTGTTAGGTTGAGCTGAATATTCATTTTACCATGAAACTGGATAAGTGTCAAGTTGTGTTTTCACTCACAATGTTGCTCCTAACCTGTATTTTCTAATCGAAAATTTATGGATTTTAACAAAGTTGCCAATAGATCAAATGGCTAAAAAAGCGGATGTCTTCCAATTAGAGTTAGAGTCAACTGTGTACTGGGAGAACTAATCCAGGGGCTTTTCAAAACAGATTTGTGAGAGCTTGAGTTGTGGCTTGCTGAACTGCACACTCAAAGTTTTGTGTCAGTGCCTCTTTGTCTTTAGTCCAATCACCTGAAACACAAAAAAACCCCTATAGACATACGCTTTCACATCGCACATTCACACTGAAGTCACGCAAATCTCTCCAGAGGGGCTGCCAAACACAGTCGATAAAAATCCTATTTCATATGAGTCAAAATGCTTTCTTGATTTATGGGACATGCTCGCTCGCCAAACTATGTGATTTAAGTTCAAATCCAGAACAGAGCTTCTATTATATAATTGAGGACAAAAAAATCAATAGAAGCAGCTGGATGTGGCCGTGGCAAGCAAGGTTTACATCCATATTGAGAGTGTACCCTCTTCGATCGGTGTCTGGGCCAGGCTCAGCTTCACTAGCCTAATCACACACGGAGCTGGTCGATCGGAGGACTTAGCCAGTGGCGCTCTCTGATGGCATATGTTAACCTGATTCCCTCTCTTGCTTGCTGTTTAAAAAAAATAGCTGCACCTGAGATCCTTGGCCATTCAAAGCTCGACAAACCAGGGATTATTTTAAACATAGCCTGAGGTGAGAGCGAGATTCTCCGCTCTGGTAACCAGAGTGAGCTGGAGGTGGGCGGCTGAGGACAAGAGGGGCAAACAGGATATTTATCCTATTGATTTTCTAAAGTTGAAACAAGAAGATTTAGGGGAGCTTGACTCTTAAAATTCCCAAGGAGCCACTCACCGCTCAGCCACATGGCCATGAACACACACACACATGCATAGAAACACACAGACAGCATCTTGCTAGTGAGCGGTGTGAGTGAGGTTTAGGGGCCTTGAGCTGCAAAGCTGTGCTGTGCTGTGGAATGATGTGCCCCAATGTGTGTCAGAGGAATCATTATAGCCAGTGCTAGTGCTGAAGCCCGCCCATGGTGTATGACTGTGTGTGTGTGTGTGTGTCATGTGGCAAAGTGGAGGTGTGAGCAGACAACAGATGGGAAGGGCCTCAGTTTTGCAGAGATGTGGCTTTGTTTCTCCTGCTGAAGGGAGAAAAACCTGCAAATCATCAACAAGCGCGCTGTGAAGGAAAATGTGTGGGATTGTGACTCAGCACACAGAAAGTCTCCTGGGAATTTACAAATTCGGATGGCAGATTCACAGTGCAGGGGATATGAAACTTTGCTTGTTGCTATATCCAGAACGTCACGTTTAGTCATAAGTTTTACTTTAGAATAATGATCTCACTAAAAATTGTTTTCAGTGTAACCCAGTCTGTGCAAAAGTGTTGTGAAAAAGTTCTCTTCATCTTGAAAGGGTCCTAACGCAGTTTTGAAGTGTAGGGAGTTATTTTGGGGGTCCAAGCGTCTGGGAGCAAAAGTTCAGTTCATCTTCCACATTAGTTAGGTGACTGACAGACAAAACTACCCCAAGGCTTGGCTGGACAAGAGGTTATCCTTGTTGAATCATCAGTGCAAAAGATGAATAACTGGTAGAAAATATCTAGTTCTGTGATTTAAAGTTGAAATAATTATATCCCCCATGACATCTCACGTTTCACCCCATCTTTATTTTTTACCATTGCTACATAGCCAATGTTAGCGTAAACAGCTGTTTTCTTGTGTTTACTCATTACTCTAGAAGAAAGGTCAACACCAAGCTTCATTCTTCACTCACAAAAAGCTGTCTCCAGCTTCTCTTTTTTGCCTCTATTTCTATCACGTCTTTTCTTTGACTAAAGTTAGCATACTAACCAGTTAGCTGCAGCCCATCTTGTCACTTTCTGATAGTGACTCACTGTAGCCTCCAGTCTGCCCTAAAGAAGTAGCGCTGCTCAGAAAGAAAATTATAACCTTTTGTCTTGGAAACGCAACAATGGCTGAAGTTCTTGTCAAACGATAATCACCACCACCTGGTCTCAGCAAGAAATCATGTTCAGCAGCAGAGAAACCACTCTGTCCTCACATGTGGTTGGACAACACGTACAAATCAGTTCTTTTCAAACAAAACCTGCACTTGACAGGAACTAATCATGGTCAAAAGGTTCAAAAAAGTGTTGTGTGAAACACCATAGTGGTGCAACATTCACTGGTGTTAAAAGTATCAGAATCATTAATCATTATCTCCGTTGTATTTGCTGTATTACTAAAACTTATTTAGCGTTTGTACACTGATTAAATCATTTTGCCCTTGAGTGTGATATAAAAGAGGAAAAGATAAACAAAGACAAGAACAAGGCCAAGCCCCTTTGTTAACAGAAGAGATTGGACATCGATTTATCAATTGAAAACTTAAGTCTGAAGACAACTTTAGTACTGATTCAACCTTCTCACACACCACACTGATCAAAGGATGTAAATTTGCAGTCACTCCAAATTTCAAAGTGTGAATAACCTTTTTTACCTTGTTAAGTGTTGTGAATAATAAATTAACTAGAATTCTGCATCTCAATTTCCCACCTTAAAAACCAAATCCCACCAATTGGTTCGCATCACAAACATGTCCATACCCAGGACCCCTGCTGCCTCACTGACCTTCACCACGGTCAAACTGTTCTGCCAACACCATCCTCCTGTCTCCCCCCTCCAGGACCAAAACACTGCCACCCCCTCCTCACATTTTTAGAGCACTTTTACCATCTGATGTTATATCCAGCTCCTCAGTCCCTGCCTCTCTCAGTAAACATTGCTTGGCTAAATGTGGTAGAAACAAATGTGTTCCTACCACATTTAGCCCACTTTTGAGTTTTAGCCCAGACTTGAACTTGAGTCAGATTAGATGAACACCTGAGACTTGACCTGGACTTGACTACTGTGTGGCTTGGCGAACTTGAGATTTGACTCCCTAAAGACTTGAAAGCTGAAACATTCAAGTCTTAAGTTTGACAAGGCAAAAATAAAAAATAACTGAAACACAAACAGTCAGTTCTTTCATGAATATTTAATTTTTAGGTGCTGAAAATACCTACTCTCATATTTGTAAAACACAATAAACACAGCTTTCAATTCAAAAGGTTCAAATGCAGAGCTCCTCTCTGAACACCTGTAAACCCAAACATGCCTAACTAGCACTTACCATGCACTACTGGTGCACTTGTTTACCTCATCTTCTTGCAGTTATTTAATAGATGTACTACTTAGTACTGACACCAAGGTCTCCTGTTGCACTGAAGCTTTAGTAATGTCCCTCACTTGGAAGTTGCTTTGGGTAAAAGCATCTGCCAAATTAGTCAGTGGAATCTAATGTAAATGTAAACCACTTTAGTGACCAACCTTGACCTGAAAGACAAAACAAAATTGTCCTTCGTTTCTCACAGGCTAATTCAGAGCTTTAGCAAATTTTATAATCCAACGTTTCTGTTGTAAATTGTCGCAATGGAACTGCTGCTATGACTCATGTTTACAGGGCAACCAATGAAACGGCAGCAGAAATACAGCTTGAAATAACCCAGGATGCACCGGCCAGGACTGTAAGTGTCCACAGACACAAAGAGCCAAAGCCCTGACACTGTCACTCACCTCTTCTGTTGAGCTGTTTCCTGCCAACACGTAGGTTTAATGGGGAATTTGTTCAAGGTAAATTTTCAATGGATTGTATTTTTAATACTGTCCTTTTCTAAACATGTTGAGCGGACAACATGATTTACTTTGGTTCTGTTCTAAGGCTCCTATTGCTAGTTAAAGTAAGTTAAAACAGGTACCAGTGTGAGTATGACATGAGTTTATAACAGATTTTTATTCGACAATCAGACACAGCGTGACATAAAATAAAGGATTGATATGTAGGATCGATTAAGCCCTCAAGGACTGGAGTCTTACTCAGAAGGACATGATTTTAGTTGTCACCGAATAACACAAACACTGTTATGTATTTCAGCATAAACGCATCACTTGATGATAATTACAGTCCATCGGACGGGTCACAGGCCTGCAGTCTTGGCTGCAGTCGTCTGTCTGTGCTCTCCAGCTGCTCCTGTTGGACCTCCCGGGTCAATCTGCAGCCATGACTCGTCGCCCGGCGGTCACGACTCGTGACTCCTCAGTCATGCTCGCAGATGATTGCTGATCTCATAGGTGGGGAGGAGGTGCCACGGTAATTGTTCTTTGGAGTGCCCCAATTATGCCATTAACGGCCCCTCAGTGATGAGGCTAATGGCGAGAGACCTCGTTTGCATAGCATTATCTTAATTGAGCCCGAGGCCTGGCATGAAAACAAGCCCGAGATTATGTTACTGATGGATGGTGGCGATGGTCCGGTGGCAACCATTTACCCGACAGCTATATTAATTAACAGCTATCCAGTTACATGGGCTTTAACAGGAATGAATAAGTTAACATGGTGCCTGTGACGGCGCTGGTGACAGGGCTCCTGTGCTTATGTGCAGGCTTCTAATGGTGGAGACACGCTAATATGGGATGTGTGTTTTTGTGTGTGTGTGGAGAGGGATGCTAAAGAAGGCCTGGCATCGGATCTTATTACCCATTTCCTAAAGGAGGAAACCGAGCCAGCGTTAGTACCAGCCTTTAAATAAATCACCACACAAAGCCTGTACTAATACTTTTAATCGTGAATTAATTACACACTCATTGCGGGGAGAAGACCCATAAATGTTCCAATATGCTCAGGCCTGAAATCTTTATCGCACAATATTTCAGGGAAATTACAACTCCAGAATGTGTTGCCGTACGTAATGTGAGGCAAGGACTTATTGTGCATCATCCTCAGACCAGAACCAGGACTCACACATGCAGAGTGTCTCTGGATCAGGATGGAGTTTTAAATGAAGTGGGCCAGCCAGGTAGCTCTTTTGTTATGTAAAGATCTGCCATGTGATCCGGCAGGATAAAAGAGGAGAGAAAAAGACACCGTTCAGATAAGCTTCTCCTCATCAGATAATTAAGGATGCCTTTGCTCCAGTTTCCCCTTCTTAGCATAAGTGTCTGATCAACTTTCAAAAAGCTCATCAGTCAGAGTTGCTCCTTGGAGCTCCACTCCAGAGGCTTAAGCAGGTTCCTCCAGGATCTGGCTGCCCAAGACCGGGGGGGTCTTGGCCTACGGCTCGCCCTGGAGGGCCCAAATAAATTAGCAAAAAATCTAATATTCCACTAGATGTGTCCAACAGTGAACAACCAGCTCGAGAGACAATAAAAGACATTGTTTTTTCATCATATTAGAAACACAGTGTTTATTTTTGAGTAACTTTAAAGGGGGGTGCAACTAATGAATATTTCCACTATTGATTTTCTCTATTGATTATTTTTCATTGAATTATTTAGTCTGTAAAATGTAAGAAAATACTGACAAATGCCCATTGCATAGTGACATCTTTAGACTTAAATCTAACACTTATTTGATTTGCATTAAAAAAGGCGATGTCCTCAGATTGTTCACATAAAAGACAATGAATTAACAATAATATAGCACAGAAAAAGCAATGAATCACCTTATTTGAGAAACTGAAACCAGCTATTTTTTGGGGCATTTTCATCATAATTTAATTTAATTTCAACACTAATTTCCACTGAGAGGAAACAGAGGAACCCTGCAAGTGTTCATATTTGAGAGGCAGGGATGTGCTAATGTTTGCCTTTTTTTTTTTTTTTTTTTTTTTTTTTTTACCAGATCAAAGACTTGAACTGACAAATCTGTGATAAGTCTTTGACTAATTTTGAGTCAGCTAATTGATTCACTCCACTACCTTGTGTGTAAATCAGTTTTCCTTTTTGTCTTTAGCCACAGTTTTCCAGCCGCTGGTGTGCATCTGCATTTCATGGGAGGGGTTTTTTGTCCCATGTTGTCTCCTTGGATGTCACTACTTTGCCATGCCGCTGTGCAAATGAGCCATGCAAATGAGGAAGCAGAATTATGAAATCATTTCTTAACAATATGCAGAGGAGGTCAGCGAGCCGTGCGTGGCTACAGGCTACAATAAGCGAAATTAATTACTGTTTATGCTGCCACCTAATTGCAGCCTCTCAATGAACAGCCCCCCCCTCCACTTACATTTTCCCACCTTGACACCCCTTTGCTCCTTGTCAAAACTCTTCCTCCACCTGTCACAGTGTCTGAGTTTTGTGCACAGTTGCCCCCCACCCCACAACCCCCTCATCCTGCTCCCTTCCGCTTACTCCTTTCCATCGCCCCCCTTTCCCTGCCTCCCCTGCTGCCAGTTTTTAACTACACTCCACTCTGGCCTCTGCTCTACTTGTTACAGCCCCAACACGAGTGCAAACAATCAAAGTCTTTGGGAACGCTAAAATATGCATGGCTATCCGTGACAGACAGATAAAGCAGGGCAATTAGCCACGTAATCCTAGAGCATCGTACGGAATAGTCCGCCTCAGCTGTCCTCCCTCCCCTCCTTCCCTTTACTCTCTTGGTCTCCATTAGTTAAATGTACTCTGTGTGTCGGCTCCCCATCAAATCAAGTAACACTTCCCCTAATTGGCTTATAAATAATACAGCAGGGCCTACATTATAATTTCATCAGTGGTAAACATTGCGGGGGCAGTTGGTAAAGAACCTATCCCTCATTAATTTCTTAATTTGGGTAGATGGAACGAAGGGGAAGTGAGGGAATGAAAGGTGGAGAAAGAGGGAGAGATGTGGCGATCGAATGAACAGAGGAACTCACATCATCTCAGGCAGAAGAAGAGAGAGGGAGGGAAAAAATTATAAAAAAAATAAATAAAAAAAAAACACACACGGGGGAAGAAGATGCGACTGCTGCTTCTTTTGTTAAGAGATGTCAGATATTCAATCCAGGGGTTTTGTCAGTACTCCTGTGCAATAGGTGATGAGGGCCCCACCGCCCCTATTTTACACACAAATACACACACGTAAACACACACTCCCTCTCTCCCCAGTCTCATTCGTTGTTCTTTTTTTATACCAACTTAATGAATATTTCATTACAAGCAACATAAATATTCATTCTAATGGTTTTGCACATAGTTATTACCGGTATTTCCTTTTTATAAAAAAAACAAAAAAAAAAACACAAAAAAACAAAAATACCCATTACAAATTCTGCATAACCAGGCCCTGAAATAATTTCTCCCACTCCCATGCAGACACTCTGAGGACTGCACAAGATTATCTAGATCAACTGCTCAGACAGTTTCTCAACAATAAGTCAATAAAACTGTTATGAAAATCTTCTCCAAGATCTTGTCTTTGCTTTATGTCAGCTTTAAGGTGTAATTATTTGCATGTGCAAGAACACATTTGTCTATGGGAATGGCACAAGGCTCATTTCTAATTTCAGTCATCGGCTGCAATCACAAGACAAACCGGAGAAATTCACACTGATTCCCCGGGTGATGAAATCCTTTTTGTAAAAGGCAATAGGTCTGTAACCAGGCTTCCTCCCCTTGGCAGAGAAATGTCACCCAACCTGCTATTATATTGCATAATGCACTTTTAAGGGAATTTTACATGGCCTGTGATAGATACTATGAAATATGAGGTGTGATAATCTGACACCCTCTGATCTGTGAAAGACAGATATTAAAGCAAACTCTCAAATAAGCCACCCCCACCCCCTCCCACCTTCCCTTACTGCTGAAATCTGGAATATAAAAGGCACAGAGAGCCCTTCAGCCTTCAAAAGGAAAGTTAAGCGCTCCAAATTCATGGTTAGATTTTGAAAATGGAGCCACCTGAAGGCAATCTGTCTCTGCTGGAGCCCAACTTGTCACCGTTACAGAGAGCTGTCACTTCACGGCGCCAGCGCTGATGGAGACAGACACCCATCATCTGCTGTATTTACGAACACACACGACATGATGTCTTGCAGGCCTGCTGAACAGTGTGCTTCACTTAAGATCTGCTAAAACTTGCTCAGGCACAGCCACGGTTGCTTTTTGTTCCCTTATTGCTGTCATCTTGAAGGAAAGAAAAAATACAGTTATTCAGTCCTGAAGCAACAAAGAAATAACTGCCCATCAATCACACTGAAAGACATCACACAGATCTCATGAAACTGAGGGAACCCTTAAATACATTGCTTAAGAAAGTACAGCAATAAGTCCTGATTTAGAATTTAAGTAAAAGCAGTAAAAAGTACAAAACCTGTCATGGCTGTAAATGATTGGTACACCCCCAACAATGGAGATGAGTGTTTAGCAGTATAATATAATAATAAATGTGCTCTTTAAGACTAGCAGTTCCCAAAGCTGTCAACTTAAGATCCCTCACCATTGTTTACATATGTTATGACCAGTTCAAATCATAATTCATGCATTTGAAGATTAAACATATATTTTAGTGGTTAAATTCCCCAATAAATGGCATGAAAAGAAAACAAGCAAAGAGTAAAGTAAAGCTCTCCTAATTGTCTAATGACATACTCATAACGATTGTCGTGTGGGTCCTCATCAGGGTCCGGAGCCCCAGGTTGGGAACAACTGATGGTTCATGTTAGAGTTATAGAGATGAGACATAATGCTGATGATTGATTATCAGAAGCCTGACTTTATTAATAAACTACATTGCTAAATAAGTGACAAAAGGCAGCATGGGGTTCAGATCTCGGCACTGTCTCCTCACAGTGAGAAGGTTCTCGGTTCGACCTGAGCCTTTCTGTGTGGAGCAGCCTGTGAGTTTGTCCTCTGGTCTCCTCCAACTCTCTCGTCCAACTATAGCTGCAGTGAGTCGATTCCTTGCTCTGACTCATTTTCTCTGACAGTTTGCATTTTTGAGCCCATCGTCTGTGGCAGATGTAATTGTTGGCTGTTTGACAGATTTTATTCCTGGTTCATTTCTCCAGTGAAGACGTCAGGAGATGTGTTGAATTCGTTCTCACTCGTTCTGAATTTATTCTCCCTGCAGCAGAGAAAAACGTTCCACCAGTGCTCAGAAACTCCAGCGGGTTAAACTGGGCTGACAAAGCACATTTAGGTCTGGAAGAGTCACTGTAGATGGACTTGAAAACACTGGCTAGCAGCATCACAAACAACACATAATGAGACGCTGTAGTTACACTCGTACTCTCTCCATTCAAAAAGAATATCCAGTGTTGTGAACTGCCATTATCAAAGCTTATTTCCAGGAAAAAAATCTATCATATATTCAGGCCATAACAGTATCCTGTGGTGGATATCACCACAGGATACTGGATATTTACTTACTGTGGATACTTAGCATGTTTTAGCATTTAGCATTTTTCCGTTCATTTTGCTTAGGCACTGCTCAAAAACATTTTGAAGCTGTGCTCTAGTCGTATATTGGTAGGGAAGCCCCTGCATTAAATAGTCATGGTTAAATGAAAATAATCAAAGTAAAAAAAAAAATCTTATCCTCATAAATTCAGTTAATCTGTTTGATTTGATCAGATTAACAGTGACCAGGAAAATGTACAAAGTAATTAAGTAAAATCATTTAAAAGTTAAGTTGATTAACACCACATTAATCACCAATAATGACATCTGTCATTTAAGTCATTTTTCCAGTGAAACTAGCAAATATGATCTGGTTCCAGCTTCTCAAATGTGAAGATTTGCTGCTTTTCTTTTGGACGTTCAGTTGGACAAACACAAGAAGATGTCACTTTTGGATCTGGGAACCATTTTAAACAAAAGAAATGAAATGGGAAGAAAACTGAAGGTTACTAATGAAATAAACAAATAGCTGCTGTCTTAGTAAAAAAGTACATTTCCCTCAACTGTAGAAGCAGAAAAGTCAGAATGTAAATACGCATCCTCAGTCATTCCCAGCTCTGAAAGTGAGGCTGTTGTGGTAAATGTCAGAAAAGGTTAAACCAGCTGTACACACAATGCAGCCCCTCCACTTAATTACATCAGAACAAGAGGAGACAGGGAGCATGTTGAGAATGAGCTCAATTAATGTAGCAGTAAAAAGTGTCCCTCCCTCTCCATGTCCATTCTGCTGTTCAGTATTAGTTCCACCTCAGTGCTCCCAGAGCCAGGAACAAATAGTGACTCTAATGATGGACATACCCCCCCCCCCCCCCCCCC
>CM076666.1:5163895-5207767 GCA_038496675.1 Rachycentron canadum
TCCTCATGCACCCCCCCAGCTGGTCTCGGGTCACTGCCCTCCCTCAGCTCCCTCTCCCTGCTCAGCTCCCACGGGGGACGGCAGAGCGGGGGAGTCAACCAGTTAGACAACCATGTTCACCCCATCAGTTGAGAGAGACTGGAAGACAACCTTGCATATTGACTTCATTAGCAGTGACAACTTTGGTGGGGGGGTGAGAGTCAGTTTAGAAGCCTCACGGGGGCGTGGAGGAAGCCGGCAGCCACAGTGTTTACTGTGATATATTTCTGGGCTCAAACTTTACAGACAGCCATGTTTATTTCAGAGCTGAGAAACTATATGCGTCCTGTCTGGATGCTACGCAAATAAGGAGTCTATGCAGGATTTATGAGGTCACTAGATCTTGTCAGTCAGGGCTGGCCAATGAGTGAAATACTGAAATTATGAATCTGTTACCCATCCAAAACTACTCACATTGCAATTTTTTAGTAAATAAATACTTTGAATCCCACATTATTTAAACTAAAAACAGCTACTGTATATAGAAGCAGAAGTTCAGACAATCAGCCCTTTGTCAGCACAAACAAACTAGGTGAGCCAACACAAGTGAATTTAACAGATACTGGTGGGTCCTGGTGTCCGGTTCACGTCCCTGATTCAAGTTGAGGTCTTTTTTGTGTGTCCTCCCCTCTCTCTTCATGTCAGCAAGAAAATAAAGGTCACTGTTAATCATCAGCACAGCCAAACAAACCAAGTCCCCTTTTTTTGTTTGTTTGGTTAACACAATGTCCATGGTTTGATTTGAGGGGGGAAAAAAGAAAATAGGACTAAATAGAATTTAAAATAGGACTTAACAAGACAGACTGTCACTGGTCATCATTTTTTTTTCAACAAAAATGAAAATAGTCTGTGCATTTCTTTAAAAATAAGATTCTAGGATTCAATCTACTGTTATGATGGTATCAAGGTTTCTTGTGAATATACTAGTTAAAAATGACAATGGCAATATCAGTGAAATCTCTGTCTCTATCACTGTATTTATTGATGTAGTAAGTTTATTTCTTTTACATCATTTGAAAACTGTTGGATAAAATAACGGGTTTTTTAAAATCCTCTCTTATTGTCATTAGGTGGTCCAGTCCTGCTCCCCATGGCCGAACGGCTGCTGAGGAGCAGACAGCACGGCATCTCGTCTTATGGCCTATATCATCATGAACAAGAACAACAGGAGACTTATGAAAGGTCTGGAAAAACAATGTTTTTGAGGTGATACATTTGCTGGTCTCAAGTGAAGCAGCTGCCACGTCTTACTGGTAAATGAGAATATGCTGAAGCAACAAAATGAATCGATACTCTTGAGAGAATACAGTAGGACATATCATGTTCAAAATCTAGTCTAAACAAAACAAAAGGAATATCACATGAAATTAAGGTGTGAAAAGGTGTCATGAATGTTTTATGCCATCCAGCCACTGACATAAAGGATATAAATATTGTATGCAAAGTGAAAAATCCCCGTTTGAAGTCTTGAGAGCAAAGACAGTGGGAGAGAAAGGGAGGGGAAGCAGGTAATTACTAGTGGAGATGCTCTTTGACGGATTATTATATTAAAGCAGGAGGAGGATCAACCAAACACAGCTAACCTCTGTAACAGAGCTGCTCTCCACCTATCAGTGACAGGAACATTACAACCTGAGGAGCCACTTCCACTTGACAAACATACACACCCTGCACCAAATCCCCAGGCTGAAAAAAAGAGAGGGGGGAGACACAACAGCCATGAAGGTACCAAACACTGCAAACCTGCCACAGCCACGGCTGAGCAAGAGCTCATTAACTTTTCGGTTAACTTGTGTATATGGCTTCGGAGCACCGTTTAAAATCTGTAATTAAGTTTTAGCAGTTTTAATGAAGCACTGAACTCAGCAACTCTCAAAAAAGGCAAAGTTAGCTCAGTTGTGCTGTTTTTGGCTGAATCAGGAGGACCCATGTTTTCCTTTGAACTTATATTCCATCATCGACACAGTTTTTCGATCACATTAATTAACATTTTGTCTCTTCATCAAATGTTGCCACTGCCGCTTGGTTGGCTTTCTGCTCATTTTAGGTTTGATTATTTTGGTAAAGGTCGGTTAAGATGGTAATTACACACGTTTACAGCTCAGTGAAGCTTGGAACCAAAATATAAAGCCAGGAAAACACAAAGGCTGGGGTGAGGGGAGTTCAAGGACAACACTAATTTCACAAAAAAAAACATCACTTACAAGGGTTTTATTAGCATTTATGAGTCTACTCCACCCAACTGCTGTAAAGTCAATTTTTGATTTAGATTTTTTATTGTCAGTCATTTCCATAGTCTTTATTGAAGATTCATGATCAGAGGGTTTATATGATTTTGCTATCTTTTTGTAATCTTGTAGGGTCCACAGAGTCTGTGACAACATGTACTGGGATCAAGCACAACTGTACAGGACAAGTCATCAGCATTATGCATAAGTATTCATATTTTGTATAGTATTATTAAGCATGACAGATGGTTTATGGCTCTCAGTGGATGATTTGTTTCTTTGTCTTCATCAGGAAAAATATCATTCTCAGGTTTCTTGGATACAGCAGCCAAACATATAAATCCAAATTGTATGTGAGTAAACAGCCATTACAGTAGATACAAAGAAGCTGCTTCCATTGTCCTACTGTGTATCATGTGTTGACCCCAGGAATATCAGCACCTGCGACAGCAGAGGTGAATGAGGATCCATTGAAAATAGATCAGATAAAGAGATGGGAGCTGTAATTCATGAGATACTGTTTACTTCTACTGTTTTTACTCCAGCTCTTCTTCATTCAAAACTGTATTTTTTTCCAAAACTAATTAAACCACTAGTCCACTAGACATTTCAGGCCCTCTTACAGCCGTGACCATGATAATGTGATAAATGATTCACTTTCTAGTCAAATGGGAGACACCCCTTCTTCCCCAACTTGACTGAACCTCTGAGTCTCAGGCCAATAAATGCCACCACTGAGCTGAGAAATGTGGGGTTTAGAAAAATAAAATAAAAAGGTCCCCTTTCATGAGATCCTGGGGGTTTGGAGCAGAGCTGCCTCCTCTCTTCTCGCCCCAGGGCAGGCTATCATCTCCAGTGACACCACAGGAAGGGCAGACCCCACCCCACCTCCGCCAGCCCAGGGATGTAAAGGGATGAGAGAGGTGGGAGTGAACAGAGGAGGCTCTGCTGCTGGCCTAGTCTCTCAGGTCCAGCTTCCTCTTTGATCACTGGCCGCCGACCTCCATGTCTCCAAACAAGGAGCCGGGGCCAAGGGGAGGGAGGGCGAACACGCCGCTGAGCCTGTATCCCCTCCCTGCAGCCCTTGTTCCCTCCAAATATGAAAAAAAGGGTTAATTGTATTTAACAATATGCTCTCTAACACCCACAACCCTCCTCCCCTCCTCAAATCACCACCACCCTCCCCTCCTTGATTAGAATTAGAATCACATCTGGCGCCATGTTCTGTCCCTCATTACTGCTGAATCTCATTACAACACGATCCCGTGGGAGGGACCGCGCCGGGTTTTTAAGCACACTTTTCGCTTTCTTCCTGCCTCTTGCTCATCTCATCTGCCTCGCCGCTCCTTCTCTTATGCGTTTACATTAGCGGAAGTCCTCATCTGAGAGAATGACTGAACACCACCACTACCCTCCTCCTCCTCCTCCTCCCAGAGCTTGGAAATTGTTTTACAGTGCCAATTAAAGTAGGTATGTTGAGTTTTTTTTCCAGAGTATGTATTATTCAGAGTGTATTATTTGTTGCACTCAAAAAAAGAAGAAAAAAAAACTCACTAAAATAGGACTAGCAGAGTAAGTTCCACTTACTTGCAATAAAAACTACACCAAAGGTTTGGAAATAAAGTCAACAGAAGGAAAATGAGGGAGCTTATTTATGGTGCCCTGAAGTCCTACTGAATAATAAAAACCTCCACATATAACCACATTTTAAACTTTGTTTCTTTGCACCCTTGTGCAAACACTGTGTCTGACTGGGAATTAATTTTAGAGGGAGGGAAAATAAAGAAATCTGTAAAGTTTGACTCCAAACTGTTTTACCTCAGTAAAATATTCATTTAAAACTGCGGCAGGGGGAAACAGTTTCTCTGCGCACTTTGTAGGCTGCACTCGCAAGGAAATAAGATACTGAACATATAATCAAAGCCTTTTATTTGCACTTTTAAGATACCAAAATAAAGTAATAAAAAGGTGAACAAAATACATGAAATAAAAAATTGCAGTGATGTCTGACAAAAAAAAAAAAAAAAAAAAAAAAAAAAAACGGACCCTGCGTCAGAGGAGGCAGCTCTGAAGTTTCGCAGGGAGGCCCTGAGGTTCCTCCGGTTGTTCGGCTCTAGATCATCGGCGAGTCGCAGAGCGAGCAAGGCGCCTGCAGTATCTTCTTGATCCACTCTGGATCTGTGGGCAAAGAAAACAACTTGTGTTTGCTTTACAATATATAAGACTTTCAGACTGCAGTTTGTTATGTTAATCTGATGACAGTTGAACACGTTGGTCTCATGCTTGAATTTGTGCCTGAGTCACTTTTCCTTAAAGTCAAGACAGACGTCTTGGGTTGGACCTAGTAATATTTCCAGAACATTTCTAACATGGCCGAGGTCTGAGCACCAACACACAACTCTGTGAGGGAGGAATGATCTTGTGAGTCTATGCTACAGCACTGTCAGACAAGAGCTGAGCTCTGATGAGAGAAATCATGAGGGATCCATTGAGTGAGTGATGCTCTATTTTCAACATCTTTATCTTTACAACACACGTCTGTAAAACCACAGCAAAACATTTATGTAACAAACACCTATGTTTTAAACTAACCCCCCCTCAAAAAAAAAAAACAAAAAAAAAAAACTCTTGCTTATTTTTACCAACGGATAAAATCAGCAACATCACGTCTGAGTCTGAAAAGTATTTAATGCAATAGAAGTTAATTACACACATGCTTCAAAAACCAAACACAGGGGACAAACAGCTGTGATGTTACAGATGAGACAGGAGCTGATGGTGGATGATGGCGATTGTGACAGATGCCAAAACTGCACAGACCCCGTCAGCGCTCATCTCCGATAGGCTGGAATGACCATGAGAGCTGAGCCTCGGGCGCTCAGGCAACACTGAGAAAGACCTGGGCTGCATGTAGCAGCCAGATGAAGCCAGACCTCAAACACACAACCACATAACTGGCCCTTAGACCTGCTGTTCGTTTGGCATTTTTTTTTAATTTAACACAAAACCAATGGAGGTTCACACTTCCTTAATAAATCTCCCAGCATTTAGTATCTCATCATATCACCATTAAATATTGTACATTATTGGCATCAAGCAAAACAAACAAAAAAAAAAAGATGGAAAATCATGATAAAATGCATTTAATTAATGCAACATTTAGGATCAGTTATTTGGGCAGGGGGGGTTTACATGTATTATATAGTAATCTATAGGGCCGCCCCTCTCAACACTGGTGATACAAATCAGTCACAAAGTCCACAAGTTGGCACACACTTTTTTTAGTTATATCACTGTACACAGAGTAATGACAGCTCTGTATTAAAAATCAATGTAACTATAAACTCTAACTGTCGGGGAAACAATGGAGGCTGAAGGAAACAGAGGGCAGAGCAAAGTGCAACAGCTCGACTCGTATCTGTTTGCTGCCCTGGCGCTCTTCTATCCTGCAGCTCTGCTGTCTAAAGTCTTAGCGATGCACATAGAGAAATCGACAGAAGCTGGGCACAACAGCTACACTGATCAGAGACCAGCTTTATTGTTTTCATGATATTTAAGAAATTGCGATAGCAGAGAAAGCCAGAATTTGTGCCCAACCTTTTTGGCATCTGATTAAATAAATGGTCGCTTGACCCGTGAAAAATGCAAACATTTTATTAGTGGCTTGAACACCTGAAATCATCCAGTAATTCACAAGCAAAAGTCAAATATTAGAAAAAAATGAATTAAAAAAAAAAAAAAAAAAAAAAGAAAATAGTAATTTTGTGACCAAACTCAATGAAGTCACATAAAGATGATTTACTCCTGCACCAGTGATCGTAATTCTCAGACTATGATGAAAAAACGTAAGCCTGCCATTCGTCCAAAACATCAGTGTAATGAGACAGAAGTGACGCCCGTTTCGAGCCAAGAAAGTGAGATGGGACTGAACTGTCTACTTTCTAATAAACACTTTTAGACTCTCATTTCAATAATCATTCATGTTTTTCAGTGTCACGTTTTCAACTCGACTCGAGATCCGAAATGTCAAGTGATGATCTGAGCGGCAGAGTGGGATGAAGGCTGACGTTGAAGGTGACAGGAAGAGACGGCTGATGGAGAGTGCGAGTGTGAAACGGAGGTGGAGGGAGATGGAAAGTGGTGCTTACCCTCAGGCTTTGGCAGTCTGGCGATGGTATCCAGCAGGAGGCAACGTCTGAACGTCAGCGTCTGGCAGGCCTGGTATGACAATACACACCTGGAGGAAACCGGGAGAAAGGCATTAGAGAGCTGGCTGGCAGGGACAGAGACATGTGTACACACACACACAGACACACGCTCACACACAAAAGTAGAGCAGACACAGCACTGAGGTACAACTGACGGGCACAGATTTCCCTCTCAGTGCCCACCAGAGGCACCACACTCTAGCTTCCGAGAGAAGGCAGGAGAAATGTTTGACAGACGATATTTATGAGACGATGAGAGTGGCGCATGGGTAAATATCAAGAGGTGGGAGGCTTGATTACGGCTCTGTGAAGATAAATAAACCGTCAAAGAAGCGCATTTGGCATTAAGATTTGATTTATGTCCTGACTGTCAGGCTCAACTGTGGCGTCTGAACCAGCCGAGCTCCGACGCTTCCTGTGAGGCTCATAAAAAAACATATTTAGTGGATTCGATTTAAACTTGGAAGTTGAAAATAAATAAATCAATAATCGGTGTACCTGAGCCACATGTGACCGTTTGAACAGATTGCTTGTTTGTGGTCTGTGAAGGGCAGCACAGCCTGACACAGGCTGCAGCGCTCCGAGAACGTCTGCTTGTTCATCTTGTTCTTAATGTGGCCAATCAGGACCTGGGAAGGATCAGACACAGAAACAGAGATAGATGGTGTAAGAAAAGCAAATACAGCGACTTCATTTTCATCCATTTCATAGCTGAGAAGAGTTTAGTGCTAATCTCAAAGGCTCAAACGGTTTTATTTTGAGCTGATGTAAAACATTAATATCTGAGCTGATCATCTGATACATGGACACATGAGCACACATCACAAAACATGACCAATCACTGAGCGGATAACTGACTCATAACAGTGAATGTCAACAAGAATTGTGTTTGAATTAATTTGAATTTATAACAAAACTAACTTGTTGAAAGGTGGAATTGCTACTAGCTAGTGACACTGGTCTGAGGAGGAACACGTGTTGGCCAATTCTGATGTGGCAGCTTCTCCCTGCAACTTACAGGATCTGCTGTTCATACCTGACATTCACATGCATCTTGGGTGATCCAATCACAGGTATGCAGACACCCAGGACGTATTGAGACCCAGACTGCATTTATTTTTTTGGCAATTTTATGCCTTTATTATTTTGATGGGATTGGACAGTGTAGAGAGACAGGAAATGGGACTGAGATTGGGGGAAGGACATGCAGGAAAGAGCCCGGCTGGCCAGGAGTCAAACCAGAGACTTGCCTTCTCAGAGCATTCACGCCCACACCTGTCAGCTATCAGGTCAGCCCCAGAGACCCAGTCTGTATTGTTTGGATTTCTTCTTATTTTAAAAAGACCAAGGACAGGATGTACATTGCTGGCCTGTCAGTTTGAGACGACGATGATGTGGCTCGGTCTTTGTAAACAGAAATAATGTGCGTTTCTTTGTGTGCACACCGGGGAAGTAAAATCTGATCACTCGTGGTCACTCTGGACAGCTCAGCTGAGGGACCTGTCCAGCTGTGATCGGATCACCCATCACATCACGTTAATGCATGAACCTCGGCCTTGGAGCCAGACATCACAGAGCACTTTGGTTCATCAACGTACTTGTCATAAACAGACGTTTACAAAAACCTACAATTCCTATCGTGTGAATGTAAAAAAAATAACAGCAAAGGTGTGTTTTATTACTTTTGAATTCACCTTTTCGTTTAAGAGAACAGATGAGCAGTTTCCTTTTTTCACAGCATCACTTTTTATGTAAAATTGTAATTCAGGCCATTTTTTATTAAAGCAGATATTGATGCTGTTTACTTTAATGCGTTTTAAGTGTAAACTGTACAGCTGCAATTATCACTTTGTCATCACTGTCTGCATATACGCAACATCACTGTGAAAGACAAACAAATCTGAGCAGGATGTTGATGGCCAGAGGCTGAGGTGAATAATGAGCAGCTGAGTGGGAGAGTTTTACCTCTGAGGCTCTGTCGTTAGTGTCTTTGGCGAGATACTCCATCAGGCCACAGGTGGGTATGCTGGTGTTCTGGGCGATCCAGGTGTTGAGGTACACAACCCCCAGCACCTTCTTCATGTTTTCTCTCATCAGGTGCGTCTCTACAGCATTAATCCAGGCCTGCACCTCCGCCATCTGCTCCTCCCGATTCTCCTCCTGTTTTAGTCCCTCAGAGTCGCCTTCCTCTTGCCCAGCATCTTCTTCAACCTCTCTGTCTTCCTCGTCCTCCTCGTCCCTCACCAACACCTTGTTCTCCTCGTGTGTTGGTTTCCAGCGATGGTCTGTAGGAGGCGACTGTAGTGACTGGTAAAGTACACGTACCAGAAAGAGCTTGAAACGCCACAAATAGGGTGAGTCTACTTCCTGGATTTTTTGATCAAGCTCTTCCAGCAGTGACGCAGGGATGCACTTGTTTTTTAAAATTTGCCACCTCACAATGTCGAGCAGGTCGGCCATTTTGTATAAGTTCTGGGTGGAAGACTTAAGCAGCAGTGCTGCTGCTGTTTCTGGCGTTTTCAGGGTCACAAAGTGAACCTGGTAGGTCCTGTTAATCGGATGGTAGCTGTCCACAACACCTTGTGTGCTGACCATCGCAATATACGCTCCATTGTGGCTAACGGCAATCCCATGTATCCGCCTCCCTGTTAGGTTTTCAGGTCGTAGCATGTCCTCTTGTTTGAAAATCAAAGTATTCTCAGTAAATGTGGGTGTCAGCTTTTTTATCCACCCATCTATTGAACATGTGTAAACTGCAACACCATGTTGACTGACTGCTAGCGAGACCACAGGGAGGGAGTGAAGCCCCGCCACGTGAGAGTTGTGTACATTTAGTCCAGCTGGTGAAATCATGAGCAAACACCAAAAGACATAACAGCCACGTGAGGCGACGATGAGGCTGCAGCTGGATTTATGAATCGGGTGGATCATCGGTACGCATTTGATGTTTTCCACCGCAATCTCGTCGCATTCCTTCCAGAGGATGACAGGGTGTCGGAGGGTGAAGTAGCCCTTCACTCCTGACAGGCTGACCGGCATGATCTTGACCGGCCCGACCTCACTGCCGATGATCAGGCCGCTCATCCTCCGATCTGTGTTTTCATACTCCCACCACGCCAAGTCACTGGGTCTAGACACACCTGACTCAATGATGTCATAAAAGACAACATCTGCCCCATTTATAAACGGCAACACAAACTTCCACAGAACAAGGTCACCATTTTCCATTAAGACAGCCAGCAGGACCATCTCCACGTCTATGCATGTGTTGTCCTGCTGGACCTGTTTGATTGTGTAAATGCTCGACCACTCCATCCTCAGAGGCGTTTGCATTTGGAAACGCCTCTGCAGCTCCTCAAAGTCCAGTAGGTTCGCCTGCGGTGGATTATTGTCTTTTTTGGCATAACCTCGCTCCTTTAGCCTCTCACTGTACTTTTTGGTGAGATCGATTAGCATGTTCCACTCGAGACGCTTGTGGCTGTGGTGAATGGTCAGTCTATTGTCCAGTGTTAGGCAAGCGAGCAAACAACGTCCACTAGAGTCACAACCTAACGGAGACCAACTGGAATACTTTATTCCTTTGTGCACTCCTATTGAAGGGTTCATCACTTTGTCAGCAAGGAAAACTTGCCTTACAGTGGGGTCCGGATGTGTGCAGTACTTCTCCATCACTTGGGCTTGCTCTGCCGCCGGTCCCACCTTAGGGGTTACAAACAAAAATTAATGCAATAATTCAGGTTAAGAAAGGTTTGCAAGTCATTTCAGCGTTTATCCAAACTCCAATATATTTGCAGCTGAATAGTTGAAACCCAGAGTCCATCCATTATCTATACCACTTATCTTTACACGGTCATGGTGGTGTGGCGGTTAGCACTGTTGCCTCACAAGAAGGTTCAGGGTTCAAACCCCCGGTCTGGGACCTTTCTGTCCTTCCCAGTCCGAAGATTGGGGGGGGGGGGGGGTTTCCTCCAGTCTATCACAGGGCCCACATATAGAGATAAACAATCATTCAGATTCCAGTCACCATTTACCCTGAACCTGCATGTCTTTGTCTTTGACTGTGGGAGGAAGCTGCAGCACCCAGAGGAAACCCAAAGGAAAACGGGCAGAGAAAGATCCCCAGACCCGGGTTTGAACCCAGAAACATCTTGCTGTGACCCAAAGTACCTGGTTCAAATACTTTGATGACAAAACCATATCAATTAACCTTGATAACTGCAATGTACATCATGTATAGATGATTGAGCACCTACAGATACTGTAGGTCAGTGCAGTTAGCAGGAAGACATCACTGTGCATCACTGCCAAACAAGTTGGAGTGAGTAAATAACCTGACATGGCAGTTCTCAGCATAAAATAATGTACTTTGTGACAATGGCTGCGAATGTTGTCGTCTACTGCTCCCAGCTCAGTAACCCTCCTATTTACAAGCCGTTAACCATATCTATAAACAACAGCAGAAAACCAACTTTACCCTTCTGTCACTGTGTCTAGTGGATTATTAAATTCAGCTCCGTCCAATATTTTATCTGCCAAGTGGATTTTTGGAGTGGAGAAGAACCTATAAACAATCATGTTTACACACTCGAGCAGCTGCACAGAGACATATTTACCAGAGCAAAACAGTTTTCCAGTTTCTCTTTGCATCAACATTTGTATTCCATCATTTTAATTATCTTTCTTTCAGTTTAGTAAATAATGAAAATACAGAAACGTCCACCAGTGCCAGACTAATAGCACACCAGTGAGTACGAGCTTGGCTTTGTTTCTAAGGCATGTTTACATGAGTTGCTTGACACAAATAGAAACACTGTTACAACACAATCACAGATGTCGTTTTGTAATCACCTGTGTATTAACAATGGTATTAGCTTGTTGCAAATACATTCAAGGTTGACTTTACCTGATATGTGGCAGGGGTCTGCAATGTGGCCAGGCTTTTATCAGCACAGTTTTTAGTTAGTGCTATATGTTGACATTTTTTCCTTGCGTGATTTGGCATTTGACCATTTAATCTGGTGTTAGTATTGTATCCAAGGGAAGATATTTTCCCTTATTAGAGCAGCTTATGTGAACAGTGCGCAAAAAAAAAAAAAAAAAAGGTGCATAAGACAAATATACGTTTTGTTACAGGACTTCAATTGATCTATTGTCACATTTGTCATTTATGGTTAAAAAAAAAAAAAAAAAGTTGTTGTTGCTGTTGCCTTAAAAGCTGTATGTAACACCGCCACCTGTTTGTGTCTGAGATGCAAATCATTGTTTGTGATTAGATTACAGGTAGGTTACTGTGGATTTTTGAAAACGTATGCAAAGGTTTTGATGCAACTATTTAAAAAAAAAAAAAAAAAAAAAAAAAGGATAATTTAAGCTTTTGCTGGGGTGCCGAATATTTCCAGTGCAGGGCCAGATTTGGCCCATGGGCTGCTACTTGCCGAACACTTTATCAGGTCATTTTAATCCAGTGTCTCTGGCTAAAACACTACACAAATTTGACTTAACACAACTGCATTAAATAAATAAGTGCTGATAAAATGCAGCTGCTGACTGAGGCGGAGACAAGACAGCCTTTATCATTATTCTGTTTTTAAAGAGTCAGACAGATGCTTTTTACCTGAAGGGAAGGCCAACTATAAAAAAAAAAAAAAAAGTGCTCATTCAATACTAATATGCTGCGTTTTAGTCTCGCAGACAAAGAAGACGCTGGCCATTTTAAAACAAGAATCAGACCTGGCATAAAGAAAATGAATCAAAGTTAGGTTCCAAGTGCCTCCTGTTCTGCCTCCTGCCTGTTTTAGAGGCTACAATGATCGACAGCTGACAAGCCAACACAGCCAGTCTCTTAACATCACAGTAAAATCATGATTCAACAAAAAACAAAAGCAATATTGACACGTCTGTTGGTGCAAGAAACAGCCATAAAGTGGACATGATGATCAAGAAGGTGGAGACAATCATATCAGCACCATTGAACTACATCTCTTGACTGTGGACACACTGTTTGCTTAGTTCAACAGTTGTTCAAGTTATTTATCAAGCAAAAATGCTCATGGCTCAGTGGGACCTCCTGACTGTGATTTCCTGTTGGTCAGTGAAACCTGAAAGAAACCCCTGAAGGAGTCACCTCGGCCTCTGGCCCTTATTGAAGCATTTTCATGACACTTGATGGTCCAACTGATTTATCCATGAATGACACATATTCAACACACGGTGCTTTGTGTTGATGTGTTTCAGTGTCAGGTCCAGGAGATGATCTCTCCTGTAGGTCAACCTGAGGAGTGTCTGGGTGTTGCGGTGTTGTTTGTCAGGTGTGTAACCCTGCGGCACATGCAGAGCCTTTTTTGTGGGCTTACTGCTAAGCTAAGCTACGATAAGACGCCGCCTCCAGCTCTCGACTGTGTCAAGTGTCGGCACGTGGAGTGTCGGTATTTACCCGCAGTCTGTGCGCCTCGCTGGGGACGGGGATGGAGGTCCTGTGCAGCGTCAGGTCCTGTTTGCTGCTGTGGACGTCGCACACCAGCTCCATCACCGACAGGGAGCTGGCGGTGCACACGGCCAGGCGGTGGTCCTGCGACCAGGCGAGCGGCTGCAGCCCGCTCACCGGCGCCATGAGCGCGACCACGGGGTCCCGCTTAACCGGCGCTCCATCCGAGCCCAGGAGCGGACCATCCTCAGCCTCCGGCTCCGTCTTGATGACAACATCTCCGGGCAGTGAAGTCGCCGGATCTGAGAGACTGGCGGCTGCCATGTTGTCTGTGCGGGGGAAGTGATGTCAGCCAGCGCGGGAGGAGAGGAAGGAGGGACTTCCTCCGCGGAGTTAAATAGTGCGCTGTCAATGTTGTTACGAGTCACATTTGTTGGACCAGTTTACTGTTGGGATGGATAATATATATTTATATATAAGCAAAAAATAAAATATCCACATGTCTTCCAAAAATCACCAAATTATCTACCATAGTTTCTCCATGAAGATATATCCTCAGTCATGTTTTGCCACAGTTGTTGCTCTAAATAACAAAGCAGCTTGAGTCTGGTTGACAATGAGACTGTCCACTGCTTTCAGTCACTGATGAAATCACCTGAATGTCCTTCACTGAAACTATTCAGAAACTTAAGAATATACAAATTGTACACATTTTTATTAAATCTTGTCTTCATTATTCATGATTTTAGATTAGAGCACAATGACATTTGGCTTATAATAATATACCACTAATAATATACTATAATATACTTTGGGTTATAATAATATAATATACACTAATATATAATGATATACAAATTTTTCTGTCTCAGTTTTGCTTTTCTTCTGATATGTTGGGTTCTTTCATCTCCTCAGACCTTTAACTCTTCTTTTACTGAAACAATCTGAGAAGAGACCATCACTCTTTGGTTGAGCTGCTAACAGCTCAGGTCATAACCTGTGAGGAAAGGTCAGAAGTCAAAAGTAATGGGATCATACAGAAATGAGATTGCGAACCACAGATTTAATCCATTCTGTGGTTGTACATACCTGAATGTAAATGAATAAAAGTCCAGATTTATTCCCATCATTTCTAAAGCCTTCTACTGCATTCAGAAAGTATTCACTCACCTTTTCACCATTTTGTTATGTTGTAGCCTCACACCGAAATAGTTCCAATTCATTTTTCCATCATCAATTTACACTGAATATCCCATAATGATGAAGGGACATGATCATTTTAGATTTTATTTATTTATTTATTGAAAAGGAAAAACTGAAATATCACATTGATATAAATATCCGGTATTCTTTGGTACAATACTTGAAATTTAGCTCAGATGCCTTTTCTTCCTTGAGTAGGGTGAAACTGAGCAATTGTGTGAAAAGTGGCCAAGAAAACACTGGTCACTTTGGTTGAGCTCTATATATCCTGTGTGGAGTTGGGAGAACAACCATCATTGCAGCACTGCACGACATCCAGTGCTTCATAGCAGAGTTATAGAGTTGTGTGCCAGACTGAGGCCTCTCTTCAGTGAACGACACATGAAAGCTATTGGGAGCAAAAACAAAAAAAAAACAAAAAAAAAAAAAAACACCGAAAAGACTTAATAAACAAGATAGAAACAAGATTCTCTGGTCTGGTGAAACCAAAATTGAACAGTTGGACTGGCCTCAACTCTAAGCGTCATGTCTGCAAGAATCCAGGCACTGTCATCAAATATCCAAGACCATCCCAATGGTGAAGCATGGTGGTGGCAACATCATGCTCTGGGGGTGTTTTTTACCAGCAGGATTTCCTCAATCAAAACTTGGTCCAGAGTGCTCGGGTCTTCAGGCTGGACTGAAGGTTCACCCTCCAACAGGACAATAGCCCTCAGCTCACATCCAAAACAACACACAAGTGACTTAGGGACAACTCTTTGTCCTTGTGGCCCAACCAGAGCCCTGAAACCTATCAAACATCTCTGGACAGACCTGAAAATGGCTGTTCATTGGCATCCACAAACAAACCTGACAGAGCTTGAGAGGATCTGCGGAGAAGAATGGCAGAAAATCTAAGTGTGCAAAGCTCATCACATCACACTGAAGAAGATCGAAGGCTGTAATCACTGCCAAAGATGCTCCAGCACCACTCAAAGGGTCTGAACATGTCAATAGCCATTTGATCATTCATATGTGCCAGCGACTAATTAGTTAATCAAAAACATCTTAACCACATTTCATGACAGTGCTGTTCGGATATTTAAAAGGCCAACTAATGCCTAAAACATTTTTTCCAAATATCAAATTAAATACATTAATCTTTGTCTGTTTTATGTACAGTAGTGATTGTGCATTACCAAATACAAAATGTCTCAGAACAGCACATTCAGCCTTGGCTGGTGTGTCAAGACTTGCACATCATGTTTTAATTAGATTAGATTAGATTAAACTTTAATGATCTCCATTGGGAAATTTTGTAATCTATGTGACACATTCATTCAAAGAAGGTAGATCTATGTTGAAGCTGCATTGGCATTCAACAATGACATATTCACCAGTCTGAGAGAAATAAAGAATGAGTCCAATCCCTGACAGGCACAACATCAGTCACTTCATCTGTCCAAGCGTGGACACTTGTCACCATGAGAGATCATTAATTGTCATATTTCATCCTTAATTAATGAAAATATCACAAACTGCCCCATCCACAGTTGATGGCTCATATATACATCAGGATGCTTTATGTGACGAGTCATCAGACGCTCCTGGACCGGTCAAAGGTCAAACTGCTGCAGTCGTATGCAGAGCTGGAGAGTCCCAGGCAGAGTGATTTGTTACAGCCCTCACATGAAAGCTCCTCTCACAGTAGCTGCCTGACTCTCTGCAAGATGACAGCGGGATTTCAACAGGCAGAGTTATTTGTCACAAAACAAATTGTTACAAATCTGTGAGACAAATATAGAATAGCGCGCCCACCATGTTTTAATCTCTCATTTTTCTGTCTTTTGTTTCGATAATCGAAATGAATAAATGAACGGGGACCATGGTATGTTTCATTCTTAATGAAGCGTGTAGTGAATGAATATTTCACACACCTGCTGTGTGTCTTTGGTGGGTTTTGACTGGGGACCCAATCCCAGCCTGGGATGTATGAATGTTGGATTAAACATTCATCAAATGCTGTCACAAAAACTTTATCCTCTCCTGTCAACCACACATAAAGATGGAAGCAAACCACCATGCAGGCCAAAGAAGCCCAGCCATGATTTGAACCTCAGCCTTTGGTTTACTTATTGTGTGGTAGTGGAATTATTTAGGCTGCACTGGAGTCATGTCTGAAGGTATATAGGTTATGTAGTGTGGGTTTATGGATATGGATGGGGTCAGCTAAGGTCAATCCCCTGCATCTCTAATATCCACCTTCTGTCTTGTTATTGCCTGCAGGTTCCTCCTCAGGCTTTCAGTTCTCAGTAGACCACATCCTCTGCTGTTTGCTCACTCTGAGTGTCAGTGGAGCCGCTTACATGTATCTTGTGAGGAAGCCCGCAGGGACGTTTTGATGCATGGTTCATCATACATGTTTTAATCATTCAGTCTCTCAGACACCTCCCAGGAGGGGGCTGCTGCAGCACATTACCGAGTACACACAATTAGTGATATAATCATGATGATGATAATGAAATGTATTTAGAGCATATCAGCGTGGTTCATCCTGTTCGGGGAGACATTAGCAGGACTGCAGCCCCAGAAATGCCTCGCTGCTTGGGCTCCTGGCGCTCTCCCTCAGGAGACTGGCAGAGCCCGGCAGGTTGCCACGTCAGAGATTAGCAGTCATAGCAGTCGACTTGGCGCTCATTCTGCGCTGTCAACTGCGAAAGTCTCACCTGACAGGTGTTGCTCTCAATCAGTGCTCTTCTGTCCCCCCCATGCTGTCCTTGGGGTGGAATGGGATGAGGAGGCCTCCCTTCCCCCTTTAAACATCCTGACAGCCTCTAACAGGCAATTCTGTGAGAAGTGTTGGGATTCATCCACCAGCAGAGCAACAGAAAATCCACCTCTCAATGACAAACTATTGATATCACATCAGTGACATCAGTAGAAAACACAGTGCAGGGCTTTTATTTAGCTCCCCTCAGGGATGTTCAGTCACCTGTTAAAGGTCAAGGTGATAAGATGTCAGGATCAGAGGGAGCTCTTCAATACAGGAATAAGGGTACATGCTGTGAGCTGCTTTAACAGACTGTAGGGCAGAAGGAAGCCAGTGATCACCGGTCAAAATAACAGTTAAAATAACAGTAGAAGGACAAGGGTGTCTTTATTTGTCTGTTTTTTGTTCCAGGAAATGTTCTGTTTAATACTGAATTACTGAAGAAACCATCTGTCAGCCACATGTCTGCAACAGCAAGGAAACCTAAGCACTGACAATTTATACCTATAAAACTTTTACAAACAGTATTTATCAAAAAGAAAATCAAACTAATCTATATTATTATTTGTAATTGTTAATATTACAGTATCAACAGACACAATCAGACAGATTACGTTATTATTATAATTTTTTTAGACCAGAAGGAGAAAGTCTCATGTGAATCATACATACAGCTACAACTGGGTCCAAAAGTCAGAGACCATTTTCCTATTCCCTTTTGTTGGGTTGTGGGTCTGTCATTTGTAAACACGTAAATCCAACATGTGAAAAACTCTTGAATTTTTCCAGGTGTCTTGTTTCTGTTGAAGAAACAGCAGTCTGCTGTTATGTGGATAATGGAGGGTAATGGCAGCTGTTAAATATTATCTTTTGGCGCCAAGAGCACCGGGAAACAAAATCAAATCCATCCTCGTTGGCAGAAATCGCATAAGCAGATATCTGTGTGATAATTCAGTACAGTTCAATCTGAATGTGCTTCTCCTCTGCAGCGTTGTTAACAAGATGCTGCACAAAATCCTGTGCGCCATTTAAAGCGCCGATGCCCCGCCCACTGGTTCCTGCACGGAGCACGTGACACAGACGTAGAAACTCGGCGGTAACTTACCTGTAACGGCTCGACGCTACTGCTGCTAGTCATGTAGCTGTTCGTCGAAAACTATTCAACCAACTGTCCTCAAAGGAAACTGGAAGTGAAAAGCGGCGGTTTCCTGTGTTGTGTGGAAATCCTGCCCCTCAAAAGACGGATTTATCAGCTGTGCCTCACCTGAACCAGGTAAGCAGCTAGCTTAACTGCCGCCCTTGTTAGCTTGTGTCTTGAGTGGATGCTAACTCTGCTCAGTCACTGACTCAGCTTCAGGATGTTGTTGTGGTGTTTTTGCTACTATTGGCCTCTTTCCCAGTAGACATTTTGACACGTGTAATTAATAAAATGAATTTAGGTTGAATTGTATTGAGCTGTTTCAGTCGCTGGGCCCTGGTGTTGTGCACACTGGCTCACTGTCATGGCCACTTAATATAACAGAACCATCTTTAATATTATCAGCAACACTTGTGTTTTTCCAATCATGGCAAGATTCAGGTGATGAATTATCCTCTGATAGCTGCTGAGCTGTTTTATCTTTGTTGTTGTTTGGCAGATCAGGATGCTTTCATGCTGAAATAGAAACACTTGAATGTGAGTCTTATTAGTGATAGTTGGGTTGATTACCTGCAATACTGGCATAGTGAGAAACATTACACAGATTTCTCTGCTCCAAACTATGTTAGGCAGATTGTTGAGTTTGGATTTATCCATCAAAGATAACTTCAGTTTATTCTATTCAATCTTTGGAGGTGCCATATTGGAAAAAGTCCACATAATAGCTGGAGTCAAATCCATTTTGGAGGGAATATTGTTGTCACCGTCTCCAAACACTGCTGCAAATACTTGCTGCTTACTTTGTTGATGCTGCTCACATACTGTTTCACAAGCCTCCACCCACCATACAGCCATTGACTCCAAGTTTTGTTTCTTTTTTTTAGAGGAAGCTTTTAGCTTGTTAGCTTAGTGCATCTTGCAATCATTGCACACATTTCCCAATAGAGGTTTGTGACATTTTTTTTAAATTAATGTCCACAAATATCTACTATTGTGACTGTGACCATTGTGACTGTGACTATGACCGCAAGCCTGGTTTTCTGATTTACCACTGTGCATCCTTCACATATATTTTGCAACAGAATAAGGTTTGTGTGACTTTGCAGCTAATTATCTTTCACCCTGGCTGTTTTTTCTGCTTCCCAATATAAATGATGTAGTTAAAAATGATGACTCTTTCCAAACAGTAGATCACCCATGATCATTGTGCATGATAATATATGTCCACAGGTCAGTAATGTATAAGAAGTAACTTTCTAGAACTGCTGAATCAAGGGACTATTTGTTTAGTTTACAAAATCCTGCCACTCAGCTAGAAGATATGTTTACCTGAGGCCAGGCCCTAAACTGTAGGGTTATTAAGGGAAACATGGAAACTGATTGGGTGGAACTCAGGAGGAAAACCAGTCTTTCTATTTATTCCCTGCGATAATGGCTGAATTATTCATCCTATGTGATGATTAATTAAAAAAGGCCCCAGGTCCTGTGGCAGGTACAGGCTGCCGAGGCACACACTGACATTCCCATGTGATGTGCTGAATGCGTCTGCTTCTGCCTGCCCTTCTCCTGCTTTTCTCTGTACGTCTTTAGGGAAGACGCTCTCACACGTGTTACATGACTGTGCACCCAACACTTTAACCTAATTCACAAATACATGAGGTGAAAGACTAGGTCCTGGTAATCATTTGTAAATGCTGACACAGGTTCAGGTCACAATTTCCAATAGTTTTCTGGGCTGGCTTTAGCCTCTTTAGGATCTGTAATATAATTGTGTAATTGAGTGTATAATATGTATACATCTGTCATGTCTTACTGAAAGGAAAATGCAAAGCAACAGGATCGGCAGATTCTCAAAGCAGACTTATTTGGATTTGAGACAATTCATTAAAGGGGTCTTCTTCATCACCATGCCTTCTTAAAATTAATAAGGAACATTTTCTTCATTTGTATATAGCTGATAGATCATTGATCAGCACAACCCTGTAGATGAATATGTTTGTGTTATTGTTTATAATGCCACACAGGACAGAGCGGAATTAAAAAGAAATCCAATGACTGCAGAGTTGGAGGGTTTGGATATCAGCAGTTACGTTCCCCTGATCTTGGATGCTCTTGCAGAGGTTTTGGCACATCTGTATGAGTCAGCTTTAAAAGAGCCTTTAGAATAAATAATATAGTCATTGCACAACTTGTTGCGGTTTTATCATATGTTCATATTTGTTTTACCAGCATTTTGTGGAGAAACCCTGTAGTAAATGTTACTTAACTGCCACTAATATGGACATTTTAGCACTTCCTCTATTCATCTACATTTCATTTCAGTTTCATTCATGACAATATTTGATTACATTTTTACACAACCAAAGCATCAATAATATTAAAATAATGTGTTGTCTGAGAGTGAAGAGGGAACATGATGATGCTTGGAGAGAGAGAAACAGAATATGACGACTGAAACAAGTGATTACAGGTTGGTCCATGTTGCATGAACTGCTCATGTTTCCTAATTTTCTGTGTGCAAATGCAAAAGAAGGATCTTTAACCACAGCTGTTAAGAGCTGGTAGCTGATAGAGTCTGTGAGATGGCTCTTCCAGTTTGGAAGATGCATTGTGTCTCTGTAACCAGTGGCTGGTTGCTGCCAGACTCAGGTAGGCAGCGGCTGTTGCATCCTCTGACCTAGTGTGGGCAGCTGGCAGTGGGCAGGACATGCCCTGTGGCAGTGCCAGAGGAAGGCCAGGAGGGCTGGGGTCCGGGCCTGCTCTCGCCTCTGCTCGGGCCCCGCTAATGGAATGGGGCTGGGCCGCCCATATGGCACTTGTGTGAAGAACTGGGAGCTCCGAAGGTTGGCATGCGGAGTCACCAGGCAGTCTCCCGTTAGATATTAAACAGGACAGGGCCAGACCTACATGATCACCCCCACCACCACCACCACCACCACCACCACCACCACCACCAAGTGTTATGAATGTGCTCAGTGATGGGGATGAAGACACACCTGTACCAGAGGCTTTCATTTGCTCTTAAAGGATCATACTGCATTTTTTTTTATTCCTAACTGCAAACAGGCAGCTATAAGGTTTTAAATTGATTCCCTAACTTCCAGGCAACATTTTGTTTCTAGTTTGCTACAGTAAGGAAAATAAATTTGAAGTGCACAGTGTATTGTGGGTAGTGCACAGTGACGTTCACTGTGTTTAAAGCATTGTGGGAAAATCAAAACTGCAAGACAATGAATAAACAAAAGTTAGCATTGTGAGTAGAACAATGTGATTTTTGGTCATTTCTTTAAAGGGGTTTCTAGTGATTTGCCACGACAGTTGTTGGTAGTGACAACAACACAGCATGGACACAAAAGCAGGCTGCTATGCAGATAGAGGCCCAAATCCTTTACTCAAAAAAAGACTATGTTCTCAGTGATTATTTCAGATTATGTCTGTATTTATCCGGATAGAGTTTAATTTAGTTGCCAACATAACATTTTCAGTCAGACTTGCTTAGTGAATTGCCACAGCTACAGTAAGTGGGTCTCACTCTTGTTGGAGCTGGTCAACGGAAACAGTCCAGGTTAGTGAGCCAACAACTTGGAGAACGTCCTCTACTTGGAGGTCAAGGAAAATTTGGTTTGCCAGAATGTACGCGGTGTTAGCTCCATGTAAAGGAGCTGGCCAGATAGGCTGTGTGTAGGCAATAAGGTGGACAGGGGGAGAGCAGTGTAGCCCACCAGCCCTCTCTGGCACCAGACCGACCTGGCTCCTCTCTGAGCTGCGTGGGACCAGGCGAAAGAGAGCCACATGGGATGGGAGGAGAGGGGAAAAGTGTGTTGGAGTGGTCTGCAGTGTTAACAAATGTGTTCACATCCTGTATATACTGAGATAATGCTTACCCTCTCCAATAACTCTCTGCTCCTTGCTGACTGTACCACACAGGCTGATGCAAACAGAACTAAAATTACCACTTCAGGGTGACACTGGCAATTTGTACTGCAGACCTAAAAAGGGAGAAATGGTGAGGGTAATTACAGTCAGCGGAAAAATACAGTTTGACGTTGCCCTGCCCTGGTTTTCCTGCTAATACTCCATTAAAAAGTGAAGCCAGACTTTTAAAACAGGTCACTCTTTCTAACCCTCCCTCCCATCTCTGTTTCTTCCATCTCTCTCTCTCTCTCTCTCTCTCTCTCTCTCTCTCTCTCTCTCTCTCTCTCTCCTCCTTCTTCTCCTTCTACCAACCACCTCTCTGGAGCTGGAACAAAAGCCACCTCCACTGCTGCCACCTCCCCTCCCCATCTCCTGCTTTTCCATTTTATTGGTGACAGCTGCCGCGAAACAAACTCGCGGAGCGAGAGAAATGATGTGTCAGTGGAAGGTCCTTTAGCCCGCGCTGCTAATCTGTCACACGCCGTTTGTTGTTTACTGTTTCCTCCTGCTTGCCGACTGGCCGGCAGTGTGTGCCTCGCAGTAATGGCGACAGATGCTGACCCGCAGAAGTGTGAATCTTGCCGATTTCTCCCTGCTGTCAACCTGTAAATTACAGCTATCGGGAGTAATTAGACCCGATAAAACCCTTCCAAGCTTCACCCCCCTTGACACACACACAGACACACACACACACACACACACACACACACACACACACACACACAGAGCCCTGGCCTATCAATGACCTGAGTGGGTGCCATTTTGAGAAAGAAGCCTGCAGACCCTAAGCTGTTGTGGTAAAACTATTGTTTTAATTGTGGATATTTGTGTGATACTTTGAAAGTGGTAAAAGTGTAAACATCTCAGCACTCTTCTCTCGTTTAAGGATTTTGTGTCTCTTTTGGGTCAAAGTCTGACATCTTTCCCCAAAGCACTTCATGACTTTGAGGACTCTAAGATCGATGCTGGCAGCAGCTCTGAAGTTGCAGAGGTGAGTCCGTCCACGGTGATCTACCTTGGATGAATCTGCAGACATGGCCGGTCGTCCTCTACTTATCCTCAGTGAGGTTTTACAGGGTCAGCAGGGTCCTGGGCACAACCAGAGAAGTCAGCATCGGGGCCACCTCTTCTTGCCCTGGCATCCGTGTTCGGCCTGCAAACACCACGGCGGCCACCACTGCCAAGCATGCTCTTAAAAGCAAGGCCTGTGCCCCTTTAAGTAACTTGCGAGATACCAAAGGTCACGCAGCCGGGTCTTGTCATCCTCTCCCCTTCTCTCTGCCCTCCTCTTCCACCTCCTTCTCCAGTCCTCGGTGCCCACTTCCTGACCATTGGAGCCAATCACTTTCCACCCCTCACCTCCTTCGCCGCCAATGCCGAGCGGCAATCTGTCACCCAGGCACTAGGAGATGCCACCCTGCCGGCCGCCTTCCGTACACTGCGGTAATGGCTTCTGGCAGCCCTAGAAAGATAAGTAACCGGCAAAAAGGCAGGAGAGAGGGATGAGGAGGGAGGGAGGGCCCAGGGCCAGAGAGGAGAGGACCCTCTCTCACATCCAAGCTGCCCCCATCTCGCCACTGTTCGACCCTCCTCTCCCCCTTTCGCCTCACCCTGCTTTGGCCTGGTCGCTTTGCACGATACTTCAGTGAATAAATGAGTCGTTTTAATCCGACTGACAAGCTGGCATTGCCCAGCCCTGCCCTCCATCTGTACTGGCGGCCAGCGCAGCAGCAGGCCCCAGGCAGCCCGATGTGCCAATCCAACACACAGCTTATCCTGGCTGTAGCTTCAGGGACAGAAGGGTTAGAGCTCTATGCGGCTGCTACCCTCTCCACCAAAAGAGCTATTTATATAAGAAAGGGATTAGCCGGTGGAGGCTTTGATGAACTGGAAAAAAATTATGAATTTGCTCCCATCTTGCTCTAGTGCACGTTTGAAGTCCTCGCCTTTTTAAATGGAAAGTACAGTTTGTTTTGTGCTTCTGCATGTGATAAAATGATCGAGTGTTGGTGTTGCATTTGATTTTACACCAGACGCGAAGCAACTGTTTATTTTTTAGGGTAGCCATGAGCTTGCCAAAGTAGTCATGAAATGATTTGGTTCTTTCCACAAACGCATCCGTCTCTGCAACAGATGAATGTGTACGCTCAGTGGCGATTGCTCTGTGACGAACGTGATACTGAAACTAGCTTTATTTTCATCTGTTCCCACCACTGAGGGGTTAATTTTGCCCTGTCATCCCTGGCACAGCGAGAGCCCAAATGCACTATCACTCACGCCGTCCACTGTCCCGACTGAAAAACCCAGAGGGAGAGAAAAAACTTGGCCGCAGGAGGTGCTAAACCCTCTGCTCCATTTCCTCTCTCCACAAGCTCCTCTCCACTCCCTCACTTGGCCATGTGTCACCTCCAAGTCGATTGGGAAGGGACCTGGTAACATTTGAGTGCCCAATTAAGCGCAGGGGCTCAGTCCGGGCCCCCCTCTGGGTTCCGTTCAGGCACGTCACCGATGAGCAGGCTGCCATCTTGCCTGTGAACCACACACTCACTCACACATACATATAAATATACACACACACTCCTCCCACCCTCTCATTCTTTTTCATGCTTACTTCCCCCGTCTGTTCTGCCTCTTTTTCACACAAACACACTCTCCTCCCTGGTTAAAGATCCCCCACAGATCTGATTGCAGCTTATCTTTGGAACAGGAGGTTATGACTGTTTGATCCATGGCTGCCGAACCCGTTGCCAGTTATACACCGGGGCCTGGATGCTGCTTATTAACGGGAGGGGTCCTCCCACTGCGGCGCTGAGGATCTGAGGGCCCGGTGTTTTGCTGCTTTTGGTGGAAGATTAAGCACTGTTTTCTTAAATTAGCCTGGAAAACATGAAGCATAAACATAAAAGAAAATATTCTTTATCCACAAGGTCAACTAGGAGCTCATTATCACCCAGATTGAATAATTACTGAACTTAAGAAGTGTAGAAAAAAATAAAACAACAACTCAGAGTTAGCGCAGTCAGGCCTTTTGAAGTGTTAAAGGACTGCTTATTCCCTTAACTGGAGTGAAAGAGCATTGCTGGATAATTTAGGTTACAGGCGCGGCAGTGACAGCTGGGCAGCATTGAAAGCCAACCAAATCGACATAAATCACAGTCTTTTTTCAATAAGTAGGCTAATATCTCAGAATGGTGTTTAATCTTTTATTCAGAACTGAGGCAGGGACAGTGTAAAGGGACGGCAAGTGTTTTTGAATGCAGATGGGAAGTGCAGGGCTGGGCAGGATTTGGCATCTCCCTGCGGTTGCCTCCAAGCACACCGGCCCTGTTAAAGGCGAGCAGGAACGATCCTCGCCCCTCTCGAGCCCTCTCCATATTAAACAAGTGCTTTGTAAGTGTACCGTCATTACTATTCATCACAAATAAATACTTAAGCACTGAGAGCTTAGCACCCTGCTGCTTTACAGTTATCCATTATTTCTGTCACCTGGTTGTCCTTTTTCTGTCTCCTCCCCTCTCTGCCTCTCTTTCCCTTTTGTGGCTCAATGTTCTGGTGCCCTTCAACTCAGTAGTGTGCTGGGAGGAAGCTGGTGGCTAGGGCCCATGTGCCAAGCCTCCCTGCTTCGTGTCCCATATTCCCTGCCCTCACCTGAGGCCTTGCCCCAACAGGAGAGCAGGGCCAGAGGCTGTATAGTGCTTCATGTGCTTCCCAAGACGATGCCCTTCTACTGTTTTCAACACTTTTCACCTCTGCAGTCTTTTTTTTTTTTCCTTCTTTTTTTCCCACAAACATAACAAACACACCCACACAAACACCCCTGAAGTTCAAACACGCACCAAGTCCACTCCTGCTGCAGACATGGGGGCAAAAGTCCACTGCACCCCGTCCTCTACGGCGGGTTTTTGGAAGGTGATACAATCCTTTTTCCTCTGCCACGGTGCTTAGCGGGCTGGCTGGCTCTGGTGCAACGCGGCGTGCGCTGGCTAGGACTGAGCCTGGACTAGTGTGCTCAGAAGCTGATGAATTGCAGGCGAGATGCGGGGCGGCAGCCGGCGAGGAGCTCCGGCGAGCGGCCGTCACACGCTATCACCGTCTGCTCGTGTGATGGGGGAAATCGGAGAGACAGCGCTGACAACTTAATTTAACACCAGATCTGGAGGAAGCCAGAGTGCCACTGTGCTCTGGATAATTGATAACTCTGCCACCCCGCCATACCTCGCCTCACCTCGTGCCCACTACACCTCAGCTCATCATCAACCCAAACCAGTGGTGGACACGTTACTGTACAGATTTTAAAGCTTGTCAGGTTGTTTTGCACTGTAAATGCTTTTTCACTCCAGACGCATGGGTGTGAAAAGTACGTATGGACCTCAGTGGCGTTCTGAGTGTCTGACTTTTAAATACTGGTGCCAGTGCAGTACTTTGTAGAATCTTTCTACAAAATCCTTTTCCATCAACAAAGTGACAATAACAGCCATTGAAAGACGTCTACATGAAATACAGGCTGAATGAGTAAAATAATGATTCTTAGTTTAGGCTATTTAGTGCCACATACACCCATCATCAAAAAGTGCAAAGGTCAGATATTGACCCCCAGCTCCCAGGCCTTTTGGGCTTGATGCTGCACTCTCCTCCTAAAAGATAGTGATTCCAGTTTGATAGGACACACTGTCTCTTCAGCGTCCTGACTTCCCAGTGACTATGATGCTGAAATAACTCCTTAGGCTGTGGTGGTGCAGAGCTGCAGGGGGGATTACACTGCCTGGATCTCCTTCACAGGCTGTTGGAGGCTGCCGAGCAGGAGCCCGGTTGACTGGTAATGCCTATTAATTACTAATACAAACTGCTAATTAGCAGACCAAACACTGGCATCTGTACAGTTTGTTTTCCCTGCAGCGATGATATTGAGTTCTAACACAAAGAGGCAATAAACCTTAGCTGTCTGATGCACGTGAAAATCAAAGCGGACTTGCTGCTAAGCATACTTAATGCTAGGATCATGTACCAGAGAGGTCAAATAAACGGCCAAACCAAATTTCATAAGGATCAGATGGTCCATGATTTGCTGTAAGAAGGACTTTCACTTAAGTCTACTGCTCATGTAGTACTTTGATGCAGATCTAGAGGTTCAGTATTCCCATTTTGGGAGACATTAGGTTTAAGAAAATAATTTACTTCCCATTCCACTTCATTTATTTTAACTGTTTTTAGGCTGTATGTTCAGATCACATTTTTACAATAAATATGAGATAAACTTGTAAATTGATGCTGTTGTCAGAGAAAAAACCTGTAACTGCACTTGGGTACAGGTAGAGTGCCTTAGTTAAGGGTTTGTATTGACTGTCAATACTTCTTTTCTACTGACCAAAATGCACTTGTACCTTTGGAAGCTGTTCAGTATTGATTGCCATTGGCATATCTAATCACATCCAGATTCTCATTTGTTTTCCTGTCCTTTAAAAACATACTGCAGTTCCTGATTTAAGTCAACATTTTGTCATCTTTATTCAGGGGAAGTTCTTTTGTGTTCAGACAACAAGCAACATCTGATATTTTATATTTCAGAAATTGAAAACGTGAGATTGTGCTGAGAATAGCAATGAAACGTTTCTAACAATACTTAGCTCTAGTATCTCAGTAAGGATGCTGATATCACTATGGGATGTGTTCATAAATTATCACACTTGCTCATTCTGCAACTTTTGAGTACCAACCCCAGGCCCCACCCAGCTATTCTGAGCCAAGACAAGATGCCACGCCACCCTGCCACCTCACGCTTCTCACACACAAAAAATAAATGAGTAATCGGCCACAAAGTGTCAGCCAGCCTTAATCCCCTTTTAATTTCCTTGTGGGGCCTGCGCCAGGGCTCTGGCTGCAGCATGAAGGTGGCCGCTGATGGCAGGATGGCCGCGGTGACAGGCAGGCATGCAGCACAGGCCTGGGGGTCTTTACTGGGATCCAAGCAAAGAAAATACAATAACCACACACTGCCACCACTGTTTGCCTTACACTTGAGCAGGATTTAGGTTTCCCCAGCACTCTGTCACAAGTGTGTGTGCGCACACGTGCCCCCCCATACACACACACACACACACACACACACACCATTGTCATGCCACCAGATTGTACTATGGACATATGCATGCTCTTTTTTTCTCTTCTTACCTCATGAGGCTGCACACACACAAACACACACCTACCTGCATACATTAAGCATGTGCTTGAGCACTCAAGCACACCCCTGGTAATACTACTCTAGATGAGGCTATTTATATCTTAATTTATACAGGTTGGTCTCAGCGTAGGGGTCGTCGCCACACAGCTGCCCAATCCCTGGCAATCTCACAATGCCAAGAGTATTATCTCCTTTTGAACAGCAATTTATTTTCTTCCCTCCTCAGTGTTATTCAAAAGTAAAGGTCCTTTCATTAAAATGTATGCTTTCTCAATGCAATCGCACCGGAAAAGGGCAGCCAGTGAACGGCATTCGCTCCCCGTTCACGTAATGAAAGGCGTAGAGGAGGAACGAGGTACAGGCTGAGGAGACGGTGCACGTCTTTGTAACACATTTGCCCAAGAGGTGGGTTCAGTGGAACAAAATGGAGAGGGTTAACGTTATTCTGGCAGATGAAGGAATTTTTCATGACATTTACACACAGCAGGGATTTTCTCCCTGGAAGCACCCTCATAACACTTGACTACACAGCATATGAGCAGTGGCATATGTATTAAGTGTACAAAATATTAAAAGTGCCTTTGAGTTCCAGGAAGCACATACTTGGACAAAGTTACACGCACTTTTAATGATGTGATCTGCTAAGTTTGTACCAGTCACAGTGAGGAGATGGGTAAAATGGTTAATAAAACAGATTTTGGTTTATTTATTTTATTTTTAGGTACAGATTGTAGAGCCGTCTGATGTTCATCACCTGGCCGATCAGTTTTGGGTTGCATGACAAAACAAAAACTTGTTCATTTAAAAAAATATATTTATAGAGTAATTTCAAAACTGTGTTTTGCCAAGTTTGTGTCCACTAGAGAGCAGTGACAAGTTCATTTTTCAGCTGTTAAACGTCCCTTTCAGTGCGTTTATTGGTTACAATGACCAAATGTGAGCAAATCAATTAAGTCAAAGAATCAAAGGCCAATTTATATCTTTACCAAATTCTTTTAACACTCAAATATAGGAGTTGCTATTTGTCTCAAAAAGACTCCTGTTTTGTTTGTAATTTAGTAGATCATCAAAGAAAAATGTAAGAATCAGTTTTGTAACAGTGTAGAAAAGGTTAGTTGATGAATTCACTACTTCTTCCTGTCATAGCTGAATATGCCACCTTGGGGTTTAGGAAAGTGTGACAAGCATCAGTCAACATTTTCTGGTCTTTTATGACCCAAATGATCTATCAATGCAAAAATAATCTGCGCATTAATCTATTTTTAAAATAATCAGTAATTATGGCCTGTAATCTTAATTTAAACAACATTTTTGTAAATGCATCTGGTTCCAGATTTTCTGCTTTTCTGTCATTGTAAATGGAATATTTGAGTTTTAGACTTGGATAAAAAAAAAGAAACAGATTTGTAGACTTCACCTTGGGCTCTGGGAACTTGTGATGGTCTTTTTGTTTTCACCATTATCTGATGTTTTATAGATTAAATAATTATTCGCTTAACTGACAGATGAGTCCATATTGAAAATAATCATTAGTTGCAGCCGTATGTGAATGTTTCTCCTCTTTCCTCCTCTTAGATTTATATTAAAGCATCTGCTATGTTGTTTGATTATAAATAAAGCCCTCTAAGTGGAAAAGAGAATATTCAAAGTGTCTCTACTGTCTGTCTATAAGGGTTTTTCTAATCGCTAATTCTCACAGCAAAGGTCTTTATGGCAACATAAGGGGTTAGCCTAGATTTTCAGTCCAGTCTCATTTAAGGCTAATTCCTGTGTGGGTCTGGGTGTTTGATCCCATTGCCCATCTGAAGTAATTAAAGGGTTATTAGTAAACAGATATTCACGCTCGCTCACTCTTGCCAACTGTTTCATGCCATCTGCTGCCGGCGCACGTGCTTTGACATTGGAAATATGCTGCTGAACTGACACGGGTGTTTCAACGCATAGGGAATGAACCAAGCTTTCATCAAGTCTAAACACAGTCAAACAGTGTCATCTTGTGTGTGTGTGTGTGTGTGAGAGAGAGAGAGACAGACATATAAAGAAGAGCAGGAAATTATAAGCCAGCTTGTGCTATTTTAGACCTGCTTGTTAATTTCAATCCCTTTTAACTGGCTCTACTTTTGATACCAGCCAACCACTATTCTCATATTTCATCTCCACAGCCCTCTCTTCTTCTTCTCTCTCTCTCTCTCCCTCTCCCTCTCTCTCTGTCTCTCTTCCTCTCCCTCTCTTTCTCTCCCCCCACTGGCTCCAGCTCTGTCCTCCTGTCTGTTTTTATCCTTTTTTTATTTTCAGTAATATAGAAGGGATTAACCCTGCTGGCCTCTGGGTGGTTACTGTTTCATTTTATTCTTATTAAAATCTTAAGAACCTGCTTTATTATTCCTGTTTGATACTACCTCAATAATCCTCTGCCTGCCTGAGCGTGTGTGTGTGTGTTAGAGAGAGAGAATGTGTGTGTGTGTGTGTGTGTGTGTCTGCGTGAGTGGGTGTGTGTGTGGCATGCAGCCACAGACCAGTAGGTGAGCTGTGTGATGGATTTGGGCTGTGATGGTTTGGGCTGGCAGGAAGACCAAGACACATTACACAAATTTTAATCACGCGTATGCAACATATAGATGCACAAACACACTATTCTGCTGGGCCTGAAATCCAGGAGTTTATCTTTTTGCACGTTGAAGACCTTTAATATATTGAGAAAAGCATCATAAAATGACATGTACATTTCAGCTCATTGTCTCATGTGTTTTTCTGTAATATGTTCTGACAGACATACTTTTTTTCCCCCTCCGTGTTGAGATGGCTATTACCACTGATGGGTCTCTAGTGTTTGCTGTGATCTTTCTCACTGCGAGCTTCATTGATTTTGTGAAACCTCTGATAAATCTCAGACAGGAACTAGACAGGAGTGTTGTCACAGCAAAGCTTCCCTGGATCACGCAGTGATTTCTCCCGCAGTTTCACTGACCCGGGGAGGTTTATTTAGAGAAGCAGTGCAGAGTGGGACTGTTGGGTGCTGTCTGCAAGCGTTTCATTACATCTGCTGCTAAATATTTAAAATTCAACCTCCATTGAACATCAACTCAAGGAGGGCAGGAGGTATTGATCAATGTATTTAGAATTTTCATTAGTTTTTCGCATTGAATTTTCTTATTTTAATTTTAGGTGCATATGGATGAGTCAGAAAGACCCCTGCAGGAACTCTTGCTCCGGGTGTTTACAGCGTCATGTATAAGCAGGCAAATGAAGGGGAGGGGGAAAAAAAAATTAAGATTTGAGTTCTTCCTGCGAAAGGAACCAGCTAATGTGATGTTAACCTATCATTTAGTATGCTTTTGGAGAGCATCTGTCCAAGTCCAGCTGTAAGCTTTTCAACCTGGAGACCAATCATCTCTTCATTAAAAGTGTGATACTGTTCAAGTGTCTCCGCAGGCAGCTGGGAGCACAGAGGATTACACTATCGACTTAGTGAAAGGTCAACATTATTTGATTTTCTCAAAGGTTACTATTTATACCTATTTATTGACTGCCATTTTCTCATAACACGTTTGAGTGCAGGAACAGCGCATATATTCATTTTCTGTCTTTGTCCTCATTTGAGAGTCTGCAAAAGTGTGTGCATTCTGATTTCTCATTTACGATGCATTAAATTCAGATAAGAGGATTGTTGGGGACAAAGCTGATCATGGTGTGCGAGATGAATCAGAAATTGAACCAAAGTGTTTCATTAAGAGCTGTTGGCTGGCTGCTAAGACAACACGGGGGTGTAATCCCCACTTTCACTCCCTCGCTCCTTCTTTTTACATTAATATATATATATATATATATATATTTAACTCTTTGTCCTTATCCCTTGCTCTCTTTTTCATTCACATCCTCTACAGGTGCATATTTTGTCAACTCACAAAAAACTTCCTCTTTCTTCCTGACTTTTTGCATCTCTTTCCTCCCCACTTCCCTCTTTTTCCTCTCTTCTTCTCAGAAGCCTGTGAGAGCACCTTCTCCTTGCAAACAGAGACATAACCAAATCCCCTCCTCCTCCTCCTCCTCCCCCTGCCTGTGCACCGGGGTCACACCGTCAAAATGACTCTTTTTATTACAGTTCATAAACAGCGGCTCCCCCGGCGGCCCCAGGAAATTTCACATAAACTTTGATCAAACAGACGTTAGCCTCGCTGGTCCTCAACCACCCCTCTCCACGCGTGAAAATAGCTCCGCTCAATCACAGGCAGAGAAAACACGCCGAAAACAGTGCAAATAGCAAGGCAGTCACTGATATATCAAGTCATTATTGACCAGAACACCTGGGGAATAGATCTCATATAAAAACAATAAGTTACTCTTTGCCTTTTTTTCCCCTCCTCTGCCCTCCCCTCTTTTAGCAGAGGCAGAAATGTAAGGCGATGCACTGGCAGTAAACTTTGTGGCTTAAAATTAATAGCTTCGAGGGGAGCTCAGGTGAGCGATGGAAAATGATAAAAGTATCCAAAATAAAAAGCAGCGGTTGATTTAACTGTGTGTGCGTAGACACTGTACAATAGCTCTTCACAGCCTTCACCGGCTTCATCATCCTCTCCCGTCTTGTTTAGTAGAGCTGTCAGACCGGTTTTTCTCAGCGTCGAGGGTTCGCAGTGCTCCCTTGTTGGTAATCGTGCTCGAGGCTGGCTCTAATGGAGATGAGCAGCAGGAAAGCAACTCGCTGTTTTGTTGTTTAGTCGGTTTCAGGGTAGAGTTGCTGCATGTTGTCATGATTGTGGCTCAAATTTTAGCAAAGGTCAGTTTCTTTTTCCATTTTTTTTCAGGTTGTGGTCAGGTGGCCTTTTAAGACAGATTTTCATTTCAAATTATTTGTGATGTTACATCACACTTGTTTGTTTTACATCAGCTGCTAAAAGACAATATTAAATCTTTCAAATGCTAATTGTCTATTTTAATTTTCTCAGATTTTCAACACAGGGAAAATTAAGGGACGGTCTTTGACAGAAATTAAATCACTGAAGTGTTTAAACACCAAATCCTGAAACATCAACAACATTCTTGAGAGGAACCTTTTGGGATAAGAACATTGATTTCTTACAAATATTACTGATTTGACAACACTATGGGTTCCTTTGTAGTAGTAATTCATCAACAGGCGGGGGGGGGGGGGGGGGTCTTTAATGAAGAGACCACCACAGGGCTTGTGTTAAATGTGTCACTTTTTCTTCTATTTTTAAAAGTTGCTTCTTTCTAAAATACCTCATTTTAGAAACTAAGCATCAAAGGCAGAGACTCTCCCTCTGCTGCGCATCCAGTCTGCCCCTCCACTGTCTGACACTCATGATTGTGTGTGTGTTTGTGTGGCAGTTTTCTATAGAAGCCAGAGCAGAACATGATTCAGATGAGCTATAGTTACTCCTCTGTGTGTGTGTGTGTGTGTGTGTGTGTGTGTGTGTGTGTGTGTGTGTGCGTGTGTGCGTGTTCATCTGTCTCCTCGCCACACTGCGCCGGCTCTGCCTGGGTCCTCCTATCAGCCGGTCTATCTTCCCCACCCCCCGCTGACTCCTCACCTTTCCCTCTGCCGCATCTTACGACTCAACCTCCCCTTTCTTTAATACTCTGTTAGCCGCGCCAATTACTCGATCTCTCCGTGCCGTCTCCCGCTCCTTTACCTCTCCCCCTGCCTCCCTTTGCTGCTAATCCTCTCCCAGGCCTAATTGCAGGGGACAGCAGCTCTGTGGGGTCACGTGCTGACGTGGCGTTAAAACGGAGAGCCCAGGTACCGAGTGACACGTCTCTCCATCCCGATCAGCTTGCCACATATATACCCAGCCACTGTAATTTTCTCAGACTGGTCTCCACTTCTCCCTCTTCTCCTCTTTCTCCTCCTGGGGGTCAGGATGCAACCTGGAGCCAGAAGCAGTCTACAAATTGTCAGAGAGAAGCCCAGAAGAAGAAATGGAGGCTCAGTGCCTCTAGTTCATTATGACTTAGGATGTGAGTTAGGCAGCAGTATGTGCTGACATTGTCATTGTTATCACGGGAACATCTGTGTACAGCCTGTCAGAGGTGTGTGTGTGTTTGTGTGGGAGTGTGTGTGTGAGTGGGCTCAAAGCGAGGAGGACATGTTTGTGTGCCTGCATGCATATACATACTGCAGATGCATGTGCTCCCTGTGCATTTTTTTCCTTTCTGTTTTCGTGTCCATGTGGAGCCTGATGGTTCCAGGTTTGGATGGCGGTGTCTTGGCACCCGTGGGTCTGCTGAGACCTGCCTCTGCGCAGGATCAAGGGGTGCAGGGGCTGCTGCCGCGCCCAGCCAGCCTGACTGCACGCCAGCTGCAATCCCTAATGCCTCCGCCACATCCTTGGCAGGCTGCATCCCTGCCCTTTTCCTCCCAGCTCTTCGTCTTGGCAAAACTGGAAGCTTTTTTTTTTTTTTTTTTTTTCCTTTACTGGAAGCTATTTTATTCCCACTTCCTCATCTTCACACCTCAGGACATATGACATACATAAATGGCATTAGATTATTAGTGTTTGACTGTGAGACATATGATTAGACATGATTTCATCTCAGCCTTTAAATCTGCTAAAGCCATTTGTTGATAAGTAATTACACAGGAAATTAGTGCATAATATATAAAAAACAAGAAGCAAGATGGAGTTGCAGATTATAAGTCACGCTGCAGTGCTGTGTAGAAACGTGTTTGATGTGCTGGATTTTTATAGGGAGCCTGTTTATCTTTGTACTTGTGTCAATGTTTACAAATATGTTAGAAATATTTTGTATGGCTCATGGTGTTTGTCCTTTACTGTGTGTAAGAGGATGTTGATATTCTTAGGAAAAAGTGTTATGAGAGCAGTCAGGAAAAGTTGATTCCCATAAACAGGCTAACTTGAGACATCTGTTGTGAGAAGCACTTGAATCACTATTTACTGTTTTGCAAATTTCCGCTGCACATCACAACCTGTGTTTTTCCCTTTTTTTTTTTTTTATTATTTCCTGGCAAGTGGGAGAATTTGTTGTCTTCTTGGGGTGTTATTGTGGTTGAGTTTGGGGACTGTCAAAGGGACGTCGCGCAGCACAGTTAAACTGGGACTCTCAGTACCCATCAGGCCCCTGTGAGTCTTTGTGAAGACGACACCACAGAAGGCGCCTTCCAGAGAAAGCGTCACATCCAGTTAGCAGACACCCGGCGCGCTAAAGAGGTTAAACTGCTGCGCCTGGCACAGCCAATTGTATTGATAACTGTTTGAAGCTGGTTTTCTCTCCTACCTGCCGTCACGCTTCACACACTTTATTCGGCTTGCCACTCCAGACAAACTTCAAACCTGGGAGAGCGTGTTTTCCCCCACTCAGGTGTATATAGGTGTGGGTGTCGGTGGGTATGTGTGTGTTTTTGTGTGTGTGTGCAGAGCCAGGGGCCTTTGCTGCTGTTTGTTTGTGCTGCCTCCATTCTATAAACCAGCCCTCTGATCTCCCAGACAACATGCCTCCAAATTCCTCTGCCGTTCCTGCTCCATGTAAATATATCGGTGTCAGTTTGTCTGATGATGAAATGAGTATTAGGATCCGGAGCAAGGCAGGGAAACCACACCGCTTCTTTTGCGATTAAAGCCATCTTCTCAGCAGTGTGAGATCTCCAGCTTCTGTGCATGTTAGAGAATAAAGTTTCTGCAAGCAGAAAAGTGTCTTTGCACATCTGTGTTTCCTCTTGACTTCTCGGTCTATTCCTACTTTTGCTTTACCGCTCTCTGCTCTTTCCCTCTCACACTCCACCAGTCTTTCGTTATCGGCTTGTTAGCCCGAGGTCCTCGCCTTGGCCTGGAGTTATGGCTCTGTCGGGCAGCTGCTCGGCCAGCCCTGGGGGTCCTCAGAGGCAAATGGCATGTCAAGGAGTGGTCACTGAGGTAGATTGTCTTCCCCACAGTCAGCCTCACCACCACCAGTCTCACTTGTCCAATTAGGGGCTTTTTGGCCCCCTTTAAGTCCCCAACCCATCCACTCTTGATTGATTCTCCAACATCTCTGGCCCCAAGAAGAACACACCTGACACCCAGCGAGAGCACAGGAACACATAAATACTGTGTGTGGCCAAACAAGCTCAAACACACATACACAAACACAAACTAGTGTGTCATGTTCTTCTCTGCACATGTTCGTTTTCACATACATGAATGAGAAGTTATTGACAGGGCTGACATGAACGTGTGTGTGTTTGCATAATTATTATGTTAACAGACCCCATTGAAATAGCATGTAGGCAACACCTAGTCCTGAAATCATAAGTCAACTATTTAATTGAATTTAATTTAACAATTTTAATAATTGGTCAGTCATTCAAGTTATTTATCAAGCGAAAACACCAATTATTAACTCAGCTCAGCTTCTCCAATGTGAAGATTTGCTGCTTCTGTGCTGCTAATTGGAATATTTTGGTTTTTAGACAAAATAAGAAATTTGAAGATGCCACTCTGGGCTCTGAAAGACCACCATCCACATGATGTTGACACAAATATACGCGAAATTCGACATGTTTACACATTTAACTAACACCGGTGAGTTTTCTGTGTCAGTGGGGTGGAACCTTGCACAAGCACATGAATGTGTCGATAGCATTATATGAAGAGTCAACCCCTGCCTCAACTTTGATAATGACAACAATTCAGTGAAATCTCTCACATGTAAATCAGGCTGAGGCTGTGTTGTGATTCCTGCCTGCCATTGCCGATTGAATTGATTGTTTTGTTCCCTGTAGGCTGCAAACATCAGTCATTTCCTTCCTGCCACAGACAACAGCGTTGCTCCTTCAATGTTTCTGCAACTTTCCCATAATTAACCCAGTGCTGACACTTGAATGTTTGAAGGAGCCAAATTATAAGACATTCAACAGTTTGGGAAAATTGTAAAAACTACACATGTTGACATATACATAATCCTATAATAATTAGAATTAGATCTCAGTTCATTAGTTGGCTAGAGTTGGCTGATAATGACTTTCATTGCCTTTATATCATGATAATATTGTTCCTTGTTTTACTAAACTTTGTCATCCAAAAGAACCAAGTCTCTGATAACAGTTATTAGTGCTGAATGATCAGTTGAATAACCAGTTAGTCATTTATCTATTATTTGTCGTGATAGTACTTTACTCATTTATTCCACTGTAAATTAAAAAAATTTGTTGGTTGAAAAAAACAAACTTTAATCATGTCCTGATCCCTGGGGATTATTTATGGTATTTTGTAGAATTTGTTTTCAATTAATCAATTTTGAAAATTATTGTTGATTGCAGCCCTAAAGTTTCAGTCTTATTACTAAAGAGTTAAATTTATACTTACCACACAGCCAAACATGCACATATTACAGTCTTGGTCACATAATAGGTGTTTGCCTGATGCTCCTCTTTAATAGCTTTAGACTGAACCCTGAAGGTGCAGCACTTGACAGCAACTTCATTTACTGGCAAATGAATGCACTCCACTCCTCTGTTACACCCCCATGCACACTGACAAACAGCAATGACCCTGCTAGCAGTGGTAGAAACCTACATATTTATTTATTTATTTTTTACAAAGACCACATGCCCCCCCTAACGCAGCCACCTCCTCTTCCTCGCCCCAACCAATGCACAGACAGGGAGGGAGGAAGGCCTAATTCAAACATGCGTGGTCCTGCTCTGCTCTCTGCCCTCCACCAGGAGACAGAGTGTGAGAGCTGCCAGACATCACACAGAAGCACCGTTAAAAATACATGTATACCACTCCTCATCATTTATTGATGGGCTCTCCTCCCTTTATGTTTATTAGGTGAGAGGCCCCCCAGTGGCCTTGGTCAGTGACCCCCAGGGTCCACAGGGGTGTCCAAGAAACTGCCTGTTCCCTCTAATTTAGCCCACTTTCAAATGAGACTAGATCGTGGACATTCCTCCACATGTATAAGCTGTATGCAGGGATCACTTATAAATAGTAAATCGCAGCTGTATTGGAAACTGTATAGTTTCAAGAAAAACCTGCTGTTTCTGCAGAGTTTGGAGAGTCGGTTTTATGAGTTTGTTGACCTTGGATGTATTTTGGGATTAAGATGTATTTTTAAATGGTATAACCACAGGCCATGTACAGAGCATTCAGAAAGTATTCACCCCTTCACTTTTTTTACATTCTGTTTTGTTGTAGCTTGATGCTGAAATTGTTTCCATCCATTTTTTAATGTCCACTTAATGTCCTATAATGACAGAGCAGGAAAAAACATTTTTTTTGTTAATTCATAAAATCTTTCTACACCTGGACTGGAGTCTGCCTGTAGTAAATTCAAATGATTGCACATGAATTGGAAAGGGGTCTCAGAGCTGACGATGAACATCAGAGCAAGAACCAAGACACAACAAAGAGGTTTGGAAGAAACAGGGCTCTACCTATAACCAGCCACCCTGCTGAACTCAGCTGGGGTAAGGGGCCCTAGTAAGAGAAATGAATGAAAACCTGATAGTCACTGAGCTCCAGAGATCCTGTGTGGAGAAGGGAGAAACTTCTAGAAGGACAACCACCACCGTATCCCTCCACCGATCTGGGCTGAGAGTGAAAGACACAAGGAAAGCTGGAGCACCTGAAGGACCAAAGAAACAAGATACAAATAATCAGCTCTAAGCACCACATGTGGAGGAACCAGGCGCCATCATCATCTGCTCAACAAACAATTTAACAGTGAGGCATGGAGGTGGCAGCTTCATACTCTGGGGGTATTTTTCACCAACAGAGATCAGGACACTGGTTAAGGTTGAAGGAAAGCTGAACAGAGCAAGTACAGAGATGTCCTCAATGAAAACCTTTGCCAGAGCGCTCAGTGGACAATACCCCTCAGCTCACAGCCGTGACAGCAGAGTGGCGGAGGGACGACTCTGTGAATGTCCTTGAGCCTTGACATACACCCAATCGAACATCTCGGGAGAGACCTGAAAATGGTCCAACCTGACAGAGCTGGAGAGGATCTGCAGAGAAGAATGGCAAAAATCCCCAAATCCAGGTGTGCAAAGCTCATTGTGTCACACCCAAGAAGACTGGAGGCTGCAATCGCTGCCAAAGGTGCCTCTGTTTTCACATCATCATTATTGGCTATTTAGAGTAGATTGATGAATTGAAACTGTTTTACCATAAGACTAAAAGCAAGTCTGAATACACTGAATTAATATATTATTAATGTAAAAAAAAACAAACCAAAAAAACATTTATATGTTTGATATGACAGAATTTTTATATTTTAAATTCTGTATTTAATTCTGTGCTGGGGACAAATGTACTGCTGCAGTCTGGGACATGGGTTGCTCCATTATTTATTAGAAAAAGTACAACAACAAATTCCATGTACAACTTAGAAATCAGGAAGGCAAAAAGTGCTGCAAACTGAAAAATCAGTGGTTTGTCCTGTCCTGACAGAGGAAACAACAGCAATACAATGGCCTAAATTAGGAGTTTCTACTTAAACCATTTTTATCTTTCTACCTTGAATATGACACTAAATTACAATATAGTGGGGTGAGGTATTATATATCTGATTCAGTGGTCTCTGCACAGGATAAACATTATTCACAATCATTCATGACAGAACAATCTGAATGTAGAAAGTCTCCATCATTAACTTCTCTCCTTTCGCAAACAAATGAAGACCACAAGGAAGCGTGAGTCTGTACAATACACAACGTGTGACGTCATCTGGGGCCCCCGAGCACATCTGGTCCGACGCCGGCCTTACCGCTGAATGTCTTTGTCTGGAAGTCATGGACAGATCAGTGGGAGATTTACCCACATAGCTTTATGTTGTCGTCTGGTCCCAGAGGCTTTTGGTTGGCTGGTGGGGGTCAGGGCCTCAGGGTGATTTTTTTTTTTTTTTTGCTGACAACTGCTACGTTGTCTGACTGTAGTGGCTGCTGAGAGAGCAGTGTGGCAGGCGGTGAAGCCTGCTGTAACACAACAAGGTATTGATTGAATGATCTCTGTGTCATCTGATAGTAATGTGGCTTACACCAGCCCCCTGCTGCGAGCTACACAGCTTTTACTGCTCCCTGGAAAGTGAACACAAGTCATGGGAAGAAATCAAGGATTTGTTTAGTGATGAGTGACTTCTTGTCTCTTTTTATTGTCCTAATTTCAGTGTGTTTCTGTTTGCTCTTTTAAAAATGTATATTTACTTAGATTTCCCATTGGAATTATATTTACCTTGTGTATCTATTTAAGATCCCTGATAAGACCCCCCTCTATCATCTAACCAGACGCCAGTAATCAGTTTTTTTTCATTATGACCAATGATTTGTTTTTCTTTATATTTTTATTACCTCCTCAGAGAAGGTTGTTCTCGCCCATTATGTTTTGTTTATTACACAAAAAGTACTGAACAGATTTGTATTGAACTGCGGACGTGGACCAGGGAGGAACTCATTACATTTTGGTGCATGTTCAGATCTTTTACTGTGAATTAGAATTTTTCTTCCCTGAAGTCTCGTGTATGTTGTTTGACGCTGGCGTTGGTGGAGGTCTGACATCTGAGTGCTCTTTCTACTATTTAAATATGTCCTGAATGTATTATTTGTCAAGTCAAACAAAGAACCAGCCCAATAATCATTGCACAAGCGACTAAGTTGTGTTTATTACTTGTAAGTGTTTTCAACATTTTCCCCTCTCTGTGCACTCTGCCAGTGACTGAGGCTGCAGAAGCTCAGCTTTCCAGAGTTCAGTCTGGTTTGTTGATACAGGGTGACAGTGGGTTTTTGGTTCTCTTGTTGACTATTAAATGATAACTATGTTGTTTTCAGGTCTGGGTATTGAACTGACACAGATTTTGGACACTTAAAATGTGTCATTAGGACCAGATATCAAAGTACAAAGCTCGTAGTCTTGTTCTTATCTTGTTGATCTAATTAGCAGTTTTACTCCTTTTAAGCTTTGTTTTATGTCGGTAAATGTCTTCTCAGCTAATTTGTGTCGACACTGAATTAAACACAAGATAAATTACTAGAAAACATTTTATCTTTCTCAATATGAGACACATAACACATTATTGATTTAAGTGCTGAAATGTAGGGGTCCCTTAATATCACAGCCTGTTGAACTGATCGTGCTTGTTGTAATATCAATACGGAGATGGTGTAAATTTATAACCGCTACAGGATTTCTCACGTTACCAAAAAACTGCAGAAAATCCACAAAATGGGCACGAGACATGAAAAAAACAGTATAAACAGGAAAACATTTAATTCAGCTCATTTCTTACAGTTTTTTGTTAGCTACAAATTCAATTTTAAAAATGGCTACAGCCTATTTGAGGACTTGTTATCAAATACAAGGATAGCCATTGGGGTAACTATCCTGAAATAATGTGTACATGTTCCTCCCATTCTGCCACCATGGCCTGAATACAGTATTAGTCAGCCTACCTGCTGTCACATATATGCTAATTTGAGTCAGTCAACTTGGATATTCTCCGTCCTCTGCAGTCCAGGAGAAGTGAAAGAATGAGAGGTTTCTCTATGTGTGTGGTGGCGAAGCAGCAGCTCAACCTCTTTTCTTCCCAGCGTCTATCCCCCTTCTCCCGCTCTGCTCTCCTCTCCTGTCTCCCTCCCTAACCCTCCTTCTGATCCGAGAGGAAAGCTTTCATTATTTGCCGAGATTGGGCTGTCAATCCCCGTGCCCCTGACCCAAGTTTGTAGTTCTCCCCCGTCATATTGGGGAAATGATTAGTGGGGTTATCGCCCCTCCACTCCGCGAGGCTTTCATTCCTCCTCGTGGCCCCTCAGTTCCTCCAGGCAAGGAGGGGATGTGTAACCGCCCGGCTGCTGCTCTCCTTCCACTCCTCACACTCTCCCTCTTTACACTTGCTGAAATCATGTAGCCTACTTCATCTCTCGAAATGTCTCTGTTCGTTGCTGAGTCAGATTCATTTTAACATTAAACTCTTCTTTTTTTCCTCGGCCTCATTCTCAATTGCATTTATCTAAAAAAAAAAATAGTTATTTGAATAAAGTGAGGTGGCATTTTTATTTTAGATTTAAATATGAAGGAGAACTTGGGGGAAATGACTTTGTCTTGGTCAGTAGCCTTATACAATTTGTCCTACTTTCCCCCGCCTGCTGCTTAGACTCTAAACACAGCAAACACAAACCAAACACCAGTGCATCCAACTGTAGCCTGTGTTTACATATTTACCATATAGACTGAAGCATCATGATCCTATTTAAAACAATCCGCCATATTTCCAAAAGAAGACGCATACTCAGGCCGTACTGTTTCTTTCTCTTTAAAAACATTTAATCATTTAAACTTTCATTGTCCTGCTGAAACAGAGTGAGAGGGGGAAAAACAAGACTTTGTGTATGAATGTTGAAAGGGAAAATTTTTTTTTTTTTTTTTTTTTTTTTTAACTTCTCCTTTTTTGAGAACCAAAGTCAAACACTTTGTTTGGAGTATTACACATGAGGGTCTGTGTGTGATAAAGGGCCTTTGCTCTGTTTTGAAACGCGTCTGTGTGCTGTCATGGCTTCAAAGGTTATTCCAAAATGCCCCACATACATGTAGCATGTAGGATATGGAAGCTATAGACATGTGGGAATTAATGGGTGTGATTTGCTGTCTGACTAACTGCAGATATAACAGCCCGTGTAGAGCCACGTTTCGCTCGTGCGCACGAAACTGTAAAATTAGTTCTTTTCGTTTATGGCTATTGTTGGGGGGGGATAAAACGGCAAAATAGGCCATGCCTTTCTTGAACATTTTAATTGATCTATTTTTCATCCTCCCCCGCGGATTTTTTTCAACAAAACGCTGGCAGTGTATCGCAACAATCTCAATCCAAGGCGCAGATTTGCTCCATTGGTCCACTGAAAGAAATGAAAGCAAATATAAAAGCTCTCACACCACGAGCACAATGCAAATTACGCTTTGATTCACTCTTAATTTCTTCAAAAGGTTGTTGTTTTTTTTTTTGTTTAGTTTTTTCTTTTGAATTATTATTATTATTATTAGGGGTCCATGGGATTAAGCAGAGTCACTGATCCTCTGGGTCTAAGCTTTTTTTTTTTTTTTTTTTTTTCTTTTTTTTCTTTCTTTTTTTTTTTGTCTGTCGGGAGCTCAACGAGACTCCATCCGCACTTCATTAACCCTGAGCCGGGGACAATCCACGGAAAGAGCCGGGGGATTTACCACCAGCCTTTTCACATGCAAAGAAAAGGGGAGAGAAAAAAAAAAAAAAATCTCCGAGCCATCCAACAAGACACACGGGGGCTTGTCCTTATATAATCAGCTGTGCACTTTGCAAGAATAACCCCCTTTTTATCAAAAGGGTCGTCGTTATCTGAATCGGTCACGGATCCTCATGATGGGACTATAATGACCTTTTGGCAAGTTGGGAGGTGTTTGATTTCTTTCGCTTCCCTTTTTCCCCTTTTCACTTCCCCAGTTGTCAGGACCCGCTCGGCTCGGCTCGGCTCGGCTCGGCCCACTGTATTTTTAATGCAATTTTCCGCATCATAAATGCGGCAGTTACCAGGCCGTCAGTCTGATATTTCACGGCGCGGTCAGCCGCTCAGTGGAGGCCCCAGATAACAGGTGCCATGCGTGGATGGCAGCAGGGGGAGCTGGCTATCAAACCCATTATCGACTTTCAATTAAAACCTATTAAAGTCTTTTGTCTAATCGTTAACATCCTACACGCCAAGTCTTGTCCGTCAGCCTGAACTCCTTTAACCCCCAACGCGCCACGGCCGGGTAACTTTGAGTCCACACAGACCTGTAGGGGGGGTGGAGGGAGACAGGAGGGGTGGGGG
>CM076666.1:5226642-5337127 GCA_038496675.1 Rachycentron canadum
ACTTTTGGCAGATCAGTGCGTGATGAGGGGATGATGAGGGAGCCTTTCGACTAAAAGCCCACCTACCTGGCGCTAGGGCCCATTTTTGTCCAAGTGTGTGCCCAACCTGGTGTCGCTTAAAAGCAGGGGAAACAGCTGGGCTGAGAGTGAAGTAGCTGGTGTGAAGGATTTTCTGAGAGTCAGATCTGAAAACACCCAGCATGTCAGATGACCTGCACAGGGCTGGGTGTCACTTAAGTGTTTAGATACCAATACCTTAGCTGACCAATATATCTCTCTACAAAACTCTTTTACTTTGGAAAATATTGGATCGCTGACTTACTTGTTTTTTTTTAAACTTAGCAGTGAAAATGAAGTTTCCAGAAATAGCATTTTTCTGCTACACATTTGAATGCATCTTCAAAAAGAGCTGGATCCAGGTGATACAAAATCCATTCATATGGAATTAGATTTTTTTTTTTTTTTTTTGAATTAAGGCGGAATAAAAAGAATAAAACTTGACGACGAGTTAATGTTGTAACACCAGCAGGAGTTTTGTCTGAATCAAATAAAATTGGCACACTTCGGGTTTAGATGAGGGAATATCTGACGAAAGAACAAGTAACCAAGACTCGACCAATCATCCAACGCCGTCTTCCGATACTTGACAGTTTTTGACACTTGATGCTATGAACACATTTTGGTCGGCACTCAAAAAGTATTGATGTTCAGCACTCATCCCCACACCTGCCACAGACAACACCTGACACACATCACTCACCTTGGCCGGCTTTCTCCTGCAGCCATGTTTGATTTCTGAGTAAAATACCCATAGGGATGCGTGTTACATTCACTGTCACAGCCATCCATCCTACAGCTAAGCAGGTATGTCCAAGGTGTGTTTAGAGAGCACGTGTGCAAGTTTGTGTGTGTGTATGTGTGTGTTGGTATTGGTGGTGGTGGTGGGGGGGGGTGGTTGTGTTCATTGTGGAGAATAAGACCCCAGAAAATGCTCATTAGAGTTGACCTTGGCACTTGGAGCCGGTGTTTGATGGATCGGGTACAGGGCCAAACAAGCCCCTGGGGAGCCATGATCTTATCTCTTATTGTACACACACACAGTACATACCCCCCCCCCCCTTCCTACTGACCCTGCCCTCCCCTCCTCTCTCCTCCCCCCTGCTCACTCACACTCCTCTGCTCTACACGCATCAGAGGCAGAATAAATCTGTGTCTGACACCACAGGAAAAAAGAGTGGAGAGGAGAGGGGGGGGGGACCTGAGGGAGTAAAGGAGAGAGAAGGTAGTGCTTGAAGAGAGAGGGGGGGTGACAGGAGGAGAGAAAAAAACACACAGAGGGCCGAGGAAAACCAATAGCTCACAGAGGTGTCATTACCTACATAAGTCAGACGTGTGTGTGTGTGTGTGTGTGTATGTGTTTTTAAATATCTGCAAGGCACATGAAGTGTTAAAGGGAAACTGAGGAAATTGGCTGAGTGGGGGAGGAAGGAAAGAAGAGGGTGAGGATCAGTGGATGATGAGTCTGAGATGAAAGAGGAGACTCTCAGGTGTCTCTGTAGCGTGTTCACGGTTTGTTCTGTTCCTCTTACCTGTCCTTCTTCTGGATGACACACATATATAGACACAAACACACATACACAGTATTGCCACCGACACCCTCATGTCTCCCCTCTCTGCTCCCAACCATGGGACACACCAAACACACAAAGAGACATGAGGCAACATCCACCTCCAGGATAGCAAAGTTTCTCCCCCACCACCCAGCATCCCCATATTCACAGGGGTGGCATCACAGGCTTGTGGGCTCTTTGTGTTCTCTTCTTCTGCTGCTGTGCTACAGGGAGAAAGTGACACTCTGAAGTCTTAATTGAGGTTTACCTGCTGTTTTTTCCTCAGTGTTGTTGTGCGTTAAAGTGTGGTTAAACTTTATAATCAAGCCTACAGGGTTTACAGTGTGAAGCACAGAAAGCGAGGAGCGTGTGATGACATTACAAACACAGTTGTTTACTGGGCTGCTAGCAGCAGCAGCTAGCTCGCTACCTGCATCTACAGAACAACAACAACAAAACTCTTCCACATTCTCGCTGTCAGTCAACAGTCCTCTAAACAAACCTCTGAGTGTTCCCAGAAAAGAAATTTGAGTAGAATGCAACTATTTACTGAATCTTTGGGCATGTTTGAATGGCTCCCTCTATTTTCTCTTTGCACTCCGTCCCCCCACCCTGCTTCTGTCTGTCAGTCTGTCTTTGCGAGAGATCTGGGAGGGACTGAGAGACTGATGTCTCAGCTCCTCCAGGATCCCACCAGGAACGCCTTTTGACAGTTGCAGGAGCAGCAGGATACAGCGCAAAGATGTTGCTGTAATTGCACCTGGTTGCGTCATGAAAAAGTAATAATTTGCTGTCAAGGACGTCAAGGTGTCAGCGTTCGGCAGGAGTTGATAAGGTATTGACTGCCTCCAGAGTGCTCACTCACTCACTCTCACTCATACTCCTTTATAAAGTTGACTCCCAGAGAAAGAGGGAGACAGCAGAGGTTGGGGAACAGGGGAGAGAAAGAGGGAAGTGAAAGAGAGGAGGGGGGGGGCATTAAAAGGACGAAAGGAGGGAAATGAGCGAGAAAAAATAGGCTAAAGACAGTCAATCTGCCTGCTCTGAGCTCCGAGACATTAATTGCACTCTATTTGCCACTTCGCAAACCCTGTTCATTTATAATACATGCACAGATTGTCTTAAATTATACATAAGCGATCAACAGGCTAAAGCAGCGTGGCGTGCTCCCTGTAAGTTGAATAATACACAATTACCACCTGGCTCACTCTCCAATTCACTTTGATTACTGTCACACGGGTCGTGACTGGCCACTGATTGACACTCGCAGGCAGGAAGAAAAGAGGGAAAAAGCTTTGACTTCTTGTCGCGGAGTGGACCCTGCCAGTCCCCGCAAACCTCCATCTTCTAGTGAACACAGAGCCTTGTGGGAAGGACTGACCTCCTTGGCTCAAGGCGAACTGTCTGGTGAGCGTTTGTGTGGTTCAGAGTTGAGGTCAAGGCCCTAAAATCAAAGAGTGGAGGATGCAGCATATGACAAGGGCACAAATAAATACACAAGAATAGGAATAGCTTGCCTTGCGTTTTAGGGTGTTCTTATTTATAGGGACAGGTTTTGTTTGATTTTTAATTCTGCTATATTATAGCAGAGTATAGATTTGAGTTTACATACAGGTATACTAAAATAATGTATAACCTATATACACTGACATTTGAATTACCACTGTTTAAAGTTGCAGTTGAAGCTGCTGCTCGTCGCCATTTGACCACTGACATGCGCTAATCTTCAATCTTATGTGAGAGGAAATGACTTCCAAGTAATCTGCGCTTGTTCTCCAGAGAACATGTCAGAGATGAGCAAAACAAACCACCATTCACATGCTGCTTCAAACCTGATTGGACAGTCCTGTCACATGCTCAGAGTACAAACAGAAAAAAGGGTTTTGCTTTGATGATGGTGATGAATATAATTTTGGCTTGACGACTGATCAGACCAGGGGCCTCGTGTATAAATGATGCGAACGCCACTTCCCCGACGTAGATCGGTATTTAGAAACATAAAATGTAAAGGTGAGACTGTGAGCCCCTCACGTTCTTTTGACTCTGCTTCCACGTGGTTTTTAGAGCGAACCAAGTTAGATGCAGAGGAGTGAGACTGCGAAATAAACAGGAGTCACTGAATTTAACCTAAAACTTCACAGAGCTGCTAACATTACTATAATTATAAACTTTACTGTTTACACAACAAAAACTGTTTGACATTTCATACACGGCAATAATTGTGTTTGTGTGTCAAATGTTTCCTTTAGCATTGTTTAATATTATAGCCTCATTTCTTTTTTTGTTTCAGAGCCTCTGTAGCCTAATGAAGACTCTGGTCCTCATGAAGATAAGCAGGACGTTACAGTGGAGTTTTTGTCCTGACGTTTACTGATCAGCTCAGTTTATCATTCGACCACAATCGGTTAAGTTGTGTTTATTTCTTTTCTCAGCTGTGCCTGATAACTTGCGGCATAGGCTGTGATTTTGTCTGCACAATGATGGATTAAGGGAGTGTCTTCATCCATTTATGGCTGATTATGAGAGTGGAAACGAGGTTCCTGATCATGCACCCAATTTCTCAATGAATTTTAGATTTATAAGAGGGAAGCATGTGTACACACATCTTTACATTTCTGACCAAAAGAATTCAAATGTATATTTTGCATCTGGGCCCAGTTTGGACCAGGTCTGTTCCAGCCTAAGTCAGATAAGATCATGTAGTGTGATATGTGCCAAAGTCTTTTCTTTAGTCTTCTGATCCAGTCGCTGCACCAATGGTGTTACTGTCTCACCCGAGGGTGGTCCACTAGTAAATCAACAGCTTTACCTGAAATTAGCATCACTTTACAAAGTTCAGTCAACTTCTACTCCCCCAGCAGGTTTTACGATCCGACACACCTCTCCATCTAATCCCTCTTATTTTGGCCTTTTCAGTCCTGATGTCACTGTACATAAACAGTACAAGCCGTCAGTTCTCGCTGTGTTTGTTTTCAAAAACACGCAGCGCCCGCCGTTCTTGCATAACTGGTGGGGCCGTCCACCTCTGGCAATCCAGTCGCTACTGATCAGCAATTCAGTGTTTATACTCCTTCCTCACTGTCAAACACGGGGGTGGGGAAAATCTCATGTTGGTGTAAATGTTTCTGTGTGATTTGCCCAGTCTTCTTAGGTTTCAGTTGATATTCTAGCGTATGGTCTTCATTCTGTGGAATAAGAAGAAGGGCAGAGGAGAAACTGAACTACCTTGGTGAAATCACTGATTTACTAGTCAAAATAATATTTTCTAAGAAAAAACTCAGCTTTTCCTCGCAAAATTCATATGCTTTTAACTTTGCTTGCAGCACAAGTATTTTTGGTTTTGTTGTCTTATTTTGTGAACGAACCTCACCCTGAAATAAAAGCTGTGTGCTGCTTTTAAAATCCAAGTGAAATTCAGTGATGAAGACTTGGTTTTGCACCTCGGCTCTATATTTCTGCATGCAGGGTCACCAGTCGCCTCCAATGCAGATTCAGCTGCTGGTATGCACATAAACTGGAGATGCAGCCACATACCCTCGGTGGTATAATCAATGGAGGACTGTCGGTTAACAGTTGCTGGCACACTGGCTGAACTACAGGGATCAAATGTGCAGCCTTTATTTACAGGACAATCTCTCTCTAACCAATATTCCACCCTGCTGATCTCTGGCCTGCTGCTCCATCTTTGATCAGGGCAAGGGGTTCTGAAGTGGGATGAAGCCCCGGGCTCCAGCTTTAATATCCAACGTCCCTCTTCTTCTCTCCTCTTGATGTCGTCCAGCTATTTCATCGTCATAGGAGGCTGAAACAGATTAATGATGGCATGTTTGACAGTTAGAACATCCTACAGTGTCCACATGTGTGAGAAGAAAAAACACCTGCTTCAGTCTTTGCCTCATGCCTCTCGAATGCACCACCCCAGCTCAGTATAAGGGGAATGCCCTGTGACTCAAAGCTGGGGTGACGTAAGCTAAAAGCCCTTTCTGAGTGTAAAGCGAAAGCCACCAATACAGCAATTCAGTGGTTATCTGTTCTCATTGTTGCTTAATGAACCGTCAATGGAGCAGCTTGGAGCAGCTTATAGACTTCTCATTGTTGCACAGGGGCTCCCAGGGTTGATAGATTCAGCATTAGGGGTCAGGATTTGTGGAGCTAGAGGCACAATCCTTCAGATATTTCCCAGAGATCTAAAAGCTGGTTAATCAGCTCTCCCTTCATGATCTCCCTGTCTGTTCATCTTCCCATGGACGAGTTCTATCAGTCTTTTTACCACCAGCCTCCTTGCGCTTTCTGTGCTTTTCTTCTGCCATGTTTGTGTTTGGGATTTGCCCAAGTGGCCCCAGATCAGTTGACCTGACCCCAGCTTGGCAGTGAATGGTTTGGGTCTTAGCTGCAGCCTCTCTTACATTTTAATCACAGCTCTCTGGTTTTCTGCCGCTGCCACACACAGAAGCACACACTGAACAGTTTTTTTTTTTTTTTTTTTTCAGCACAGTCGATGTTGTGATGGTTCTCTTTAACCTGTACTTTTAAACTGTGCCGTAGATAAACTCATCTCTTGCAGCGTCTCCTGTAATTAAGCCCGCTGTCTTTATTTCTCTTGGATCACCTTGCATTAAAAATTTCCCCCTGGATATCAAACCCTTCCACCCCGCCCCACCACCACCCCTCATCCCTCTTTCCCTCCCTCTTCTCGACTGCATCCCCCTTCCTGCGCAGTTTGTCAGCTGAAGTGATTGCCTCCCTCTCTCGCGCCCCTCAGTGGCATTTAGCTATTCTCATTTGCATGTACATGCCCTCGCTGTGCGGCCCGTGGGCTGGCGAGATTGATCAACAATGCCACGCCGTGTTTTATTACATGTCAGTCGGAAAGCTGGTTACCAAACGCCACGAGTACACATGTGTGAGTGTGTGTGTATGAGTACAGGCAAGCGTGTATACCAGTGGGTAAACATGTTGTGCTGGTTGCGGTGCACGCACGACAGTACATGCTCACAAACATAAACACACGCAGCTCGTACGTCACCTCCAGATTCTGACACTTTACAAACATATGCGCAGACGTGCACACTTGAGACCTGGTTAAAAGGTATCGGAAACCACACGCATCATCTTGGACTCTTCACCCCACGGGAGTTGATTGGGCTGAACGTGTATATTCCTGCTCAGTGGAGCCTGCGTTTACAGTGGTATTTTAGTGTAGCCTAAGCCTTCATCTCCTCATATTGCGTACTGAGCTGACAGATATTAATATGCAAAATAGCAGGATGCTGAACAAAATGCTGATAATTAAGCGAAGATGTTCTGGGTAGAATCGCGCTTAAGAGTGTGCACGTGGGACCCAGCACATGGTAAGCCATATGCCTCTGCGCAGTTAGCACTATCCTTTGGGGTAGGGGGGTTGGAGCCTGTTTCCACACAGGCACCGTACAAATGGAGCCTGGGAGACTTGAACTGTATCCTTATCCTACTTTTATAGAGTCATCAGAGGAGAAAGACACTGCTCTCGCTCTGGTTTTCGGAGCAACAAGATGCTGCTGTCTGTAACACGAATGCAGAGGTCAAAGGTCGGCGACATCTCCTCAGTCTGACATCACTGGTGTCGCTATATGAAAATGGGACGCTGTGTTATATCTCACAAAGGCGTATCTCCTTCCCTTACCCACCAGCTCCTCCTTCCCTCCCCTCCTTCCTTCCCTCCCCCTGCTGATCTCTCCCTGCATCCCCAGAGGGGGTGAGGGAAGTGGGGAGGATTTTTGTGCTGCCGGGGGCGACAGGCTCTCTGTGCCATCCACTTACACAAACGGCAGGATCAGCGCTCCACACAAGAATAATTAGAAGATAATGGGTAGTAATGCGGCCCGATCTGTCCCGATTATCTCCTGGCACCGACCAGCACAGCGCCATCTGGTGCCAGATCTCGGGGCAGCGGCTGCTCTGCCACATGAAAAGAAGGTGGGCTTAGGCTTAATCTCGCACCCCGTTCTGTTATTGACTGTCTGTATGGTGCTGTGTTCAAAAGTGAGTGTGTGTGAGACTGTGAGTGCATGTGTGTCAGTCTCTGTCTGCCCCTCTGAGATGGTCGATATATATCACAGAGAAAAAGTGAGATTGCATTTATATTACATGTATAGGTGACAGCCGGTGTTGCTGAGTGTCTTGGTGATCGACAGTAAAGCAGAGTGTTGTTGAGAGCCTGGTGTGAATTTCTGCAGAGCTGTTACATGGACAAGTGTCTGTCATGCTGGGCTCTCTCTCAGCTTAACTCCCACCCTGTGTCTTCTTAAACAGCCTCTCTCCCACAGCTCTGGGCCAATTCAATATGACAGTCCATTGTACGGCCAGTGTGGCTTGAGGTTTAGTGTATTAAGGCTCTTTGTGCTTTGTGTTTACAGACGCTTTATGTCTCTGGCAGAATTCAAAAACCTCCCGCTCACCCCACACCTTTGCACAAACCAAACGGCCTAATTCTCATAATGCTCCTGCTATTGTCTGTTTGATTGAACAGAGGCGTGCTGCTTTATCAATTATCCCATCACGTATTGCACAGACAGCCGGTGCCATTTAGGAAAAGCCGTGGTTTTTACACACTGGTCATGGATTGACTCATGCCCGTGTGAAGAGAGGAGAACCTACAAGTTGTTATGCATCAGTATTTTCTTAAAATTAGGCAGTTTGGCACTTTGTGGTTATTATTGGTGTAGCTATACAAGACGAAGAAGTGTTACTGCAGTTAGAAAGATGACAGCCATCAAACTTTTGTCTGACATTGTGATGATTTGCCCCTTTTTTTTTTTCTTTTTTTTTTTACCTTTTTTTTAATTTTTGTTAATTGAATATCCTTGGGTTATTTTGAAGATGTCATCTTAGTGATAGTGGTTTTCTGACACATTATAAACTTTTTATATCTAAACAAACGATCAATGAATCATAAAGTTAATTAAGACAATCGATAGTAAAAATAATAGGGGCCATACGTGATTCTCTTCAACTTCACATGGCACAGAAGACAACTTAGAGCTTGTGTTTCACCTACCTATTAATTAAATTAATTCATTCATTAATTTCATTGAATAATCTTCATTTATTTATAGGATTTATTTATGAAAGTTTAATTTTTTTTATTGAAATACACACACAGAGCATGTACATTCATGTTATGCATCTCTGTAGTTTTATATATAATGTAATGGAATGTGTTCTTAACCTAGGTGAATAATATATATAACAAAATAAGTTAAGAGGTCCATTTACTGCCTTCACTGCATATTACACTCTTTCCTTCTGATCATATCATCATTAGGTATTTTTTCTGATGAACACTTCTTGTCCATGTTGACCGAAGACTTTAATGCTATTAAATGATAAATATCATTAAAATATAAATATTGGAACTTTTCCCCCTGTTCTAAGTCATGTATCAGTGACCAGCAGGTCACCACACTGCCCTGAAAAACAGCCACTTCACTGTAACATGACTCCTTTCAGATTTCCCTGATAGAGAACAAGCTCCTGCAGTTTTAAAAAATACAGTTCAGGCTGCTCAGAGTTCACCCCCACCCCAACTCCATCAACAACTCCTGCCACCCTCCCTTTATTCCACTTCTGTCCTTACCCTCAAACTGTCCCTCTAATTTACTCTCCATACACAACCTTTGCTGTTTATTGAGATGCTAGCTCTCTTGATGAGCACCTAATCCCAGGGCAGGAGGGATAATTTATGAAGCATTTACATGAAGAAGCCCAGCTAATTGGAAGCATGTGTCTGGGTAAGCCTCGCCAATGCAGACACACTGCAGATGAGCAGGCCAGGATTCTCACCGCTTGTAATCTTACATCATAATTATTATTATTTTATCTCAAAATAGAAATTTCTCTAAGACTGCGCAAGCCGGCCGGGTCCTGAAGCCTGTGTAATAGTGGTGCCATATGTCAAAGGGGCCAAGCGAGAGAGAGAGAGAGAGAGAGAGTCTGGAAAGCTGTCTTTTGTTTGCCTGTACACGTACTGAGGCAGCATTCTTCTCAGGCTAACTGCCCCATCAGCAGAGAAATGAGCCGTTGGAGAAGCACTCAGCGCTGCCTCTCAAGCCTTGACCCCCAGTCTGCTGTGTCCAGTGGGAGGTCAAAGGTCAGGTAGGCAGGTCTTTGCCAGCCAGCCAAGAGGGCATGGGCCATTTTGATGTCAGATGACACCTGGAGTCTCCATTTACTGGACCCCAGCATCCGTGGCCCTATTCTCACCAAACCTAGCCTCCCTCAAAACACCCCCATCCTCATTTACATCAGGTCGTTTGTTATGACTTTATGATTATATATGGGGCTTTGTCTGGCTGTGCATGTACCTTCACCACTCCCAGCTGGTCCCCATTAATAACAGGGCCCCGGTGTAGACAGAGCAGGAGAGACGGAGGAGCTTGTTAGCGTCATAGCCGAGCGCAGGGGCTCAGCATGTGAGAGTGGAAGGGCCGACAGGACAGGAGGGAGATATACAGTACACACAAACACACACACAGTCACCTGAAGTATCCTTTTACAATCCAACCACCAATTTGAAGTACATGACATGATGTCCGGCAATTGCACAAAGCCATCATGGCATATTTGTATGGACCTACATGTGTAAACGTGTCAGTCTGCTTGTGTTTGTGTGTGTGTGTTTGTGGGCCACTGGGCATGTGTTGGGGTGAAAGCATAATGAGGCTGACTGGACGAAATGGGCCGCCATGCAGACAGGCTCCATTGTGGGTCCCAAACGGCAGCAGAAGCCCCTAAAATCTGCGTCCCTGATCTACGCTCCAGGAGTCGGTTGGGAATAAAGGCGTGGAAATAGGATTTATTTAGCACGCCTCATCAAAAGGGAATTAGCAGGGTTTGGGGAGGGAAGACGGGGCTCTGTTTAGAGCTAGGATGAATGGCAGGATCATCTCTGTAATCCTGGGCCCCCCTCCTCTCCTCCTGCATCCAAGAAAAAGCAGAGAATCACCCACATTAGCTCTAAAGGTGCCTTCTGTAGCCTCATCCTGCACCTCAAACCTGAGATCCTAAAAAGAAAATCAGTTTGTAACATCTTGGCAGGTGAGGTTAAAGCACAGCACCTGGATCCTTTCTTCTTCTCTCCCGCCCATCTCTATCTTTTAATTCCACCTCTCCCTTCAAACATGGCCGCGGAGCTGTCAGACTCGATGATAGCGAGGCTGACGGCAGAGAGCTGGCGCGCCAACATGCAACAAACAACGAGCGAGCGTGTAAACTAAAGCAAACAAAGCCCCTCTCCGCTCCTCCAAAGGCAGGATCCCTCCCACCTGCCACCCTGCGCCGCTGATGAAACATACAGTAACAGAGAACAGCCATTAAATGGGCGAGCGGTAAAACCGAGTTGTACAATGTGAGGGGGGCTTGTTGTGGCACATCCCGCTCTCAGTCACACGCACGAGCTTGTTCATTATCATCCCTGCTTGTGTTTGTGTTTTCCGACTCCTCGGCTGCAGACATGGCGGCTGGGTGCATTGTGGGGGATTTGTTACCTGAGGAAAGGTGACAGGCTAAAGGGTGCTTGACTGGCAAATCTCAGTCAATGAGGCAATAAATTCAAGTTTTGCTCCTGTTCCAGACAAATCTCATCAACATTCCTCTCAGTATTTATATAATCAGATTTGGAGGCAGTATCAATAATTGACAGGAAGCCCATTTTCCAGAAGCTGGGCAAAATGAGGTGTAACTATCTATTTTTGAAATGTCACACAACAAAAAAAAGCATCTAAAGTGTTGTGTTGTTGGAGCTGTAAATGTTAATTGGTCAAATTCTTAATTTCTCCTGTTAAAAAACTACCAAGCCACCAAGGCTTAAATGAGGCTAAAGTCCACACGTTTAGACAAATGAAGTTTTAATTGTGGTAAAGTATGCAACAGTATTAATCTACATTTTCTTCTCCCAGGGGCTCATCTCGTTCCCACTTTGCTTCTCCCTCCTCCTCCTCCTCCTCCTCCTCGTCTCAGGAGCAGGACTGATATAATGGGCTTGGCTAGAATAAGCAATGGTGCCGTGCCCGTATATATCTCAGCGCCTGGGTAATTTCAGCTCACTTTATGTGTCCTCCAGGCTGCGTCGGGCCCCGGCAGACCCATAGCTCCTTTATGTAACACCCAGGAGAATCTGCCCCCTGCACAGGTACAGGCCTCGGAGAAACAAACACCATCAGTAACCTGTCTGCTGTGCACAAGGCTGCTGGGCCCACCTTCACCCCTCCTCCTTCCTCCTCCTCCTCTTCCTCTTCCCATTCCTCCTCCTCCAATCCATCCGTCCCCTCTTTTCTCTTCTCCCTCTCTTTCTGCACCCCGCAACCTAATCATCACCGGCCCCCATTCCCATGATTTATCGCTCCACACGCTGCTGAAAACCAATAGATCAGGCTTGCGGCAGGGGGCCTGGGAGGCAGAGAGGGACAGAGGATAGGGATGGTGGCAGAGGGGTGGGATAGGATGGGGAGGAAACCTGGAGAAAAACCCACCTATGATGAAGTGCTCTGTGATGCAGAGGAAAAGCAACAGCAACATCACAGCTCGCAGTCGGCGTCCTGCCGTCCCTCTGAGTGCATTCCTCTTTCTTCCTTTACTCCATCTCTCTGCAGCCTCTCTCCAGTGTCCTCCTCTGTGTCTCTGTTGTTCTCATCTGTTTTCTTTATGAAGAGCCTCCTCCCCTTGTTAAAGCCCTCACTGTTACGCCATAAAGGCTGAATCTCAACATTAGCACGGGGATAATTTCCTCAATTAGTTTGGATCAGCAGGCTGTGCTCAGTGATCACTGACATGAAACAGGGACGTAGTGAGGATTTTTAGAAGAGACTGAAGTGATGAGCACAAGTTCTCCCCAGTGAACCTCCCACCACCCCAAAAAACATTGTTTATATTCTACACACAAGACACTGGTATCAATACACAACCCTTGTTCTTTATTAATCCATTTTTTAATGTCTAAAACCGGTCAAATTTAAGTATCTAAGTCTAAGTATTTAAGTATTTAAGTCTAAACCTATTGGAATCAGTCATGTGTAAGTGTTTAATTGCACAAGTGAGTCCATAATAAATTCCCTAAATAAAAACCACGGACCTCAGTGTGTGCAACAGCCGTGGCAGCCATGATAAGTGTGGAGAAGTGGGTGAGTTAGTGTTTGTCAGCTGTTACACGTAAAACTGCATCATCAAGGTGAGAGAGCACTGACCCTGACATAAGCTCAGCAATGTACCAGAGAAACAGGCCTGTAAAATCTGTCTAGGTGTTTATCCTCTCCTAATCCTTTCAACCACTTGCTATAGATAGGTGTGTCATTTTCCGTACGTGAAGAGATTGTATGTCGACTAATCTTTGCGAGCGTGTTTTTATTTGATTCATCAAAGTTGGATTTTATGGACTATTCTAGATTTTAGTCACTAAATCAATTAACATATTTTCAATCTATCGCCAATACATACTTGTGATATTTTCATCCATATTCATCATACTATAGATGAAGATCAACAAAATCAGACCCCCAAATGATGCTAATTTTTGTTCGCATGAAATATTATCCATTAATAGTGTCAGAGATTTCACCTGCTGTCTGAAAATGTTGAGATGTTTGTAGTCTTAAAAAAAATTCACTTTCCCTCTAGAAAATATAAATCAGTTTGTGTCAAATTAGTCTGAGTTACTCCAAACAATAATAATAATAATGATAAATTATCCAATCAGAGGTCATTAATCATTTTATCAAAATGTTTGTTGTTGGTTTACTTCCAGTCAACTAACTGATTCACCAACAATTAGTTTCAACAGTAGAGTTATTTGAAGATACTTACAATTAATTATTGTGAGCTATTTGCATCTTTACACCAAACCTCAATCTAAAAGTGGACATTTAGGATAACAGAATAAATACTGGCCTTTGAAAACGCTGAGTTGTGCAGGTACAACCAAATACTCGACCTACTGGGCCACCTGTCACAACGGACACATGGTATCAGTCCTCAGAGAGTACACTTCATTACAAACATAGATTGGATTATGTCTTCCAAAACAGACTGACCGTGTCCAATCACTCTAGTGCAGCTTTGAATGAAGAATATTCACCTTATGTCTGGACTGGTGGCTCGGTAAGGCTGACACACACACACACACACACACACACACACGCACACACACATTCAGACACTGGTCCTCCTGGGGACTGGTACACAGGGCTGACGGGGAAACATGGGGGCATAAAGAGAAGCGGGGGGGGGTGAGAAAGAAAGAGAAATGTCTTTTAAATGACATCCCCATTGTGAGCTGGAGCAGGACGATGGCACTTTGCAAAACTGCTAACAATGAGCACAGGAGAAATCCCTTATCCTACAGGGGCCCGGCAGCATGCTCACCATTACCATAGTCATTTAAATACAGTAATCTCATTTTCTGCCTCAGCCGAGGGGGCATGCTAAATTTCCCAGTGTGAAGGGAGGAGAGAGGGGTGTAGATGGTGTCCAGGGCATGCGGGATTAGTGTGTGTGTGTGTGTGCGTGTATGTGTATGTGAGTCTGAGTTGTAAGGAGATTGTAAGTGGCAACACACTGCAAAAAACTTACTTTGGTCTAATTGTTACAGTTATCACCAACAATAGTTTTGTAATAGAAACACTGACATCACAAAGTTAATTGCTAATAAATGTAAATGGAGTTTGTTTGATAAAACAGAGGTTTGATAGACGAGCAGGAGAAATTAAAGGCAGTAAAATCATCATTCAAACTGTCTGTAGTAAACATCCATCAGTTATTCAGTCCATTAACTTGGTTTTGATCACGTTTGGATTGTACTTTTTCATTTTTCCCAAATCTCAGAAATGTCCATGTTTGGTCAGAGATTGTAACACACTGATATTATCCCTGAAAACAAGTGAGAGAAACATCCAGTGGTGTCAGTCAGTCAACTACTTATTCACAGGAGAAGTCAACTTTCAAAAATACACTCAGGCTGCAACAAATATATATTTACATGATCAGTTAGTATGTCCAGTTTTCCATTAATCACTATCTATGAAATGTAGGAAAAGGCAAATTAATGCCTGTTGCAAGTTCTTTATCCTCCCGATCAAATGTCTTATGTTGACCAGCCAACAGTCTGAAACCTAATCATACTCAGTTTGCACGAAGCTTAAACCAAACCGTTTGTTGTGGATTAAAGGGCCACTGTTGCATTTCCATAACGTTGTAGATGCAAGAGAGACAGATTTAAAATTAGAATAGTCAAAATCAAAGAAGGACAGGAAGAGATATCATGACTTTTAGTTCCAGGTGTAATTTATAGCTTCAAAAACGCTTGATCCTACAATTCCCATAATGCAACCAATAGCATCTTTTCATTAGGTAAATGAAAAGGCTCCCACTTTTTAATTCAGGCTTTCTGTTATACAGTTGTAGCCTTACCTCGCATAACCCTAAAGATGTCACCAGGGGTTATTTTGTCAGAAAAGTTGCGTATGTTCAAAGGAGGCTGCACAAATCCTGATGTGAGAAAATAGTTCGTCCCCCTTTATTGTTCTGACAATCGAGTCAGTGTTTCAGCACTAAAATAGTGTCCCCATTTTTATTCTTCTGGTTGACTGGCTTCATTCTGCTGCATTTCAAGACAACAACTGTCACTCTCTAGAAACTTCTTGAAACAAGTTCATATGTAAGAAAACCAGCAAACACAACTTTTAGGATTTAACTGACAAAAATGACTTAATGACAGTGGACATTTCTTGCAGTGCAGGTGTCTATATGCATGAGTGTGTGTTTCAGGAGGGGAGGTGCAGAGTGTGTGTGTGTGTGTGTGTGTGTGGGCGTTGGTTGGGGTTGCTGCAGCAGCTTTGGGGATATCATATCAGATTGAACAACAAAAGAGGAGCAAGGGAGAAAAAGCTGTTTCCACACAAGCTGTTTTCATTCTTCTCCGCTTCCGGTCCAGTGGAACAGTTGATGAAGTTTAAATGAAGCAGAATTAGGAGATCAAGCAGACACAGGAGCTGGTGTTGATGGTATCTACGAGCCCACCCCCCTCACACACACACACACACACACACACACACACACACACACACACACACACACACACACACACACCCCTCTACACCCAGGAGAATCGAACTGAGGGCAGCTGACCTGGATGAAATCGAGAGAAAGAGAACTGTGGAGGAAAGGGGGAGAAAAAAAGGGCAGGGAGGAGGAGGAGGAGGGCTGAGCGAGATAAGGGGATGAAGTATCTCCTAAATGTGATAATCTCCAATCACCTCTAACATCAATTCTGTCAAGGCCTGGGTTAATGAGCTCACAGCCGATCAAGCGTTATGCACCGCCAGCCCCACCACCCCCTGATTCTCCCTTTCTCTCTTTCGCAGTCTCTCTCATCATCATTGTTGTTCTTTTGATTTAATCCCTCTTACTTCAGCTGATTTGAGCAAGAGGGGAAAGAGGGATGGAGGGAAGGGAAAAGCCTATTACCCAAGCTCCTCTGCTCTCAACTATCTAAATGCTAACGATGTGAGGGGGCGAGAGCGAGGAGCGTAGTAGAGGAGGGTAGGAAAATGATGATGGGAGGAAGGCGTCGAGGGGGAAATGGAAAAAGAGAGCACGAGTGTGTTGGCAGGAGAGGACAAGACGCAGCAGAGGGGGGCTAATCTGCTGTTGCTCGGGGTCTCCGGGAGCAGTTTGGTTATTTTGAAAGCAGGTTGGCTGAGGAGAAAGCCCAGCGTCCTGTGTGCTGACCTTCCATCCCTGGGGTCAAAGCACCTCATCTTGGTTCTTTACTTCCTCTTGAACAGTTTTGACACACCAACACCAACATCTTCTGCCTTTTCAGTGCTCATTCCTTTTTACCTGCTTTCACTTTAGTATTGATTAAAACACAAGCAGGAGGGGGTGGGGGGTGGGGGGTGTCTGCCAGCTGCACAGAATAGATTTATAGAGTTATATGATTCGCTTTGGCTGGTGTAGTTGGTTGGAAAAGACTGGGGTAAAAGCTGTGGGTCACCTTGAACTGAGAGTAATGTCTGTTTCGATCTGGTTCTCTGCGGCGCACCAAGGGACCGCAGGCATTTTCACATTGTTTCATTATGAGTTTTTGCTCCTCGCTCTGCCTCCTGAACAATTGTTTTCTTAGTTAGGCTTCTTGATACAGTACCCAGAGGCCCCTAAAAACAACTGAGTAAATATTTGGCAATTGCTCGAGCTGAAATGATGATTATGAGCCAAGGTTTGGCACGACCACAGGATGCAGTATCTGTGCCACCACAACTCAAACCTACTGAGCTTTAATTGGACTACAAATTCTCCAAAGAGAGCACACGCAATCCAGTGTTTCCCTTGTTTAATTTCGCTTTTGTGAACTTTGCAATTACACGGCGGTAGGTACAGCGAGGCACCTGTGTGTCACAAATTAATTGCCTTGCAAGTTCGCATGGCAGCTTGGCTAATTTACATGGCGATATGAGCGAGAGAAACACGCCGCAATGTGCCATTCCTTCAGCTGTAACAATCATTTTGACTTGTTTTCGCTGCCTGGCACTCAGCATTTCAATTCATCTCAAATACACAAGAACAATGGGAGGAATTTGCTCGAAACACACACACACACACTCATTGGGCTTGTTCGCGTCTGCCTGAGAAGCACAGTTACTTATTCTGTGCATAACAACTCTACCCCTCAGATTCTCCTCTTTCAAGAATCCCATTTGATTTGATATTGGCCAATGAAATAGTAGAGGGTGAGAGGCAAGTGAACAATCAATCTTTGTAATGTGATCCATGGATTGAGCGCGGTGAGTAAATGTTTGCACAGGCAGCCATCCAAGCCTGCAGTCAAACGAATTCTGCAGAAAAGGAATCTATCCAGGGCAGGCCTCTCTCTTTATCTCTCTCCTGCCCGACAGCAGCAGGTTATCAAGCACATTATATTCCAGCGCTCTGTGCATTTTTCATATAGGCTCGCCTTTTATGTTTTATGTACGCCAGCTCAGGGGAGAACAGCTGTGTGGGCGCCGCATCCTCTGTAAGTTTAGAGGGAGAGAGAGAACTCATTTCAGTGGGAGAAGTGGAGCAGAATGCCAAACGCAGCGAGCGCAGTACCTGCGAACAAACAGGAGCTGCAGACCAAGGCCTGCCTCAGCTATTACATTACCATAATACACGGAAACAACACCTCGCATGCTGTTACTGCAGTAATTTGAAAACAGATTGACAGGATTTACAAGTTCTCAGCTTATCTTCGCCGTGACCTCTGTGACCTCTACCTTCACTGTCAACTTTTGGAGTAAAGTCATATGTTGGAGGCTTATTCACAGTTGTTGCAGACTTTTCCAGGATAATCTGGTATTATATATAATAATGGAAATTGATTTTTTTTTCATGTTGCATTTGGTTCTGTGGAAATGTAGCCAGACTAAAACAAGAAAAGAAGAATATATGGTGTGATTTTATAATTGACCTTACTTGCTCTTTCATGCAGACTTGATAAATCCCCTCAAGCTTCTGCCATGACTGTCAGTCTGTTACAATACACTTCTTATATGGAAGAGCTGATTGGATGAAACACCATAGTGGTAATAGAACAACAGCTCTTTGAGACACAGGCTACAGTGTAGATTAGTTTATGTGCTTTCTATGGGGAATTTAATACCTTTGTTTTTGCTAATGTCAATCAAGGATCAGTGAAAAACAAACACATGTAAATAACGACATGCAACATGCAGATTATGGTGTTAAACATTAAAATATACAAGTGTTTTGAATTTTTCTTCACACTGTTTAAACAAAGCTTTCACAAGATGATCAAAGATTATACAATATTTTTAGATTTTTTAAAAAAAATGTATAAAGTGTTTTTCACAAGTCTTCATACAAATATGTTTAACTTAATAAACAAGATGCGTTGTAGCTTTGCAAAATTGACATTTATATACTACACCTCCTGCAAAAAAGGCCATTTATTAATTTGCTTTTTTCTGTGATTGAATCCGGTATCATTAATGTTGATCAATTAGAGCAAACAAAGCTTTATAGTGACCAACTTTAAATGTCTGAACCTGGCTAAGGCTGAGTGAACTGACCGTCTATTAAGATGTGCAGAACATTGTGATAAAAGAAAAAAAGGAGCAACTATAATACCTAGTTCTTATCTGGGCGGATAGAAGCGAATTAAAATAATGCTCTGTGATTTAGACTCTTGGCAAACACAGTTTTAGGATATTTGATCTCTTTTAAGCTTCCGACTGGTCAAAAGTGAGACGAGGAATCCTCTAAATTCACCTCAGAGACTCTGGCTTCCCACAGACTGAGCTCCTCTGCTGGAGACAGAGGGTGAAACCTTTTTGTTTAGAGGGACATACTGCCACCCAGTGTTACAGGCTGTGACGCAGGAAAGGCAGCAGTTCACTGTAGTTTGTCCATTTCTGAGTCCAGCCCCTTCACTTCATTCCTCTAAGCTTTAATCACCCTGTCTGATGTTAAACAAATAAATGATAATATTTATGTGAAATTAATTTCCCATACATTGTAGGTTATCCTACTTTTGAGGCAGTCAGAAGTGTGTGATGGAGCCACTTTCATTACTGTGTTAACCTGAAGTAGGTTCATGTCAGTGAGACACAGTATGATATCAGTGATACAGATGTGTCATTGTGTCATAACCAAGTCGGTGCAGTACCTTTGAATCTGGTTGAATTTTCACTAAATCACCACAAACATCTTCTGCCCATCAGTCAGCAAAATGTCTGCCACCCTCAGCAGGTTTTGATGGTTTGACAGATGCCAAATGTCTCCTGTGAGGCCTGGACAGGCTCCATTGCAAACTCGCCTCTCTGGTCCTCCAGCGTCCCCTGGTTGTATTTTGACAAACTTAATGTCACTGTTTTGCTCCTCACACTCGACTTGTCTAACATGTCACACTGTCATTGTGTTGCACCCAATATCTATGATGCTGATTCAGTCATAATATCCTTAAAATCGCACTGATCGTCAGACAAGAACTACTTCAACACGTGTTGTTGTATTTGGTGAAGCTTGGTTGAATGATCATCACAACACCTAGATCACAAGCTCAAAGTGACACTGATCATTTATGTGCCTTGGAACAGAGGTGATGACTGAGAAAGTCATTTATCAATTCACAAACCTTTTAACAGCATCACCTGCAGAACTGATGCATCTAACACTATTTGTTGTATTTGATACACAACCACATGACCATCTATACATTAATGCACAACACATTGAAACCCAGAACAGTTACCTTGTAGCATATATAAAACAAACATCAGTGCCTTGCTCTCAGTCTGTCTGCTTTTCAGAGTTAAAGCATGGTTTCTTTGTCAGATTAAGTCATTAGACCTGTTCACTTACACCACATTTGTCCAGTTAACATGTTGCTCAGTGCTGGTGTCTGTTGACAGTGACACTGCAAGCAGGCAGCTCACAGACACCACCTTAATGACCCCTAGTGGTCACTTAACCAATCACTTATCAAACATCTACTGCACAGTCTACATCCAAGATTTTTACAGAACACAGATCCCTCTGACGTCAGATGTCACATTCATAGACTTGCGTTATTCGTTCCAGCTGCACTTGTTATCTATTTTTGGATTAGTGCCACAGAATATGTGTCCATCTGCCTGAGATCCTGTAAACTCGAGAAAAAATTACCCAGATATTAATGTTTTAAAGGTGAAACCTACAAGTGTAACATGGATTAATTTACATGAGCCAGTTGCATCCACATTCCTCTGTATGTAAACCTGAAGCATTGTACTCTAGAACAAGACTGTATGACTTTGTTCTTTGTACTGTATTGAACTGGATCCTTTCAGTCCTATCTGTGCATTGTCAAAGATCTGAGTGGGCAGCACAGACTGTTTGGCTCTTAATTGATTCTTTTGTTCACCGCAATCCCCATCAGCATGAGGCTGAGCCTCCATTATTGGCCAAGAAAGGAAGGAGGGAATGGAGAAACAGACAGACAGAGCATGAAGAGAGATAGTTAGGCATGGGGAGCAATAACGAGGAGGGCAAAGTACTCTGTAGGCTTAGCAAAAAGGGTGGATAATAGGGAGCAAGTGTGACCACAGATACAGTAGCCTATCAAGTGGGAGTGAAAAATGGGGGAAGGATTGGAAATGAGCGAATCATATGCTGTAACTCATCCTCCCAGTTCACAAGAGACACTTTGTTTTAAAGCAGGGAAGCCAAACTCCAGGTAGCCAAAGAGAGATAGGAGGGCCAGGAGGGGCATTTTTTTCACGCTTCAGAGGGTCTTTGCTGTACCTAACTGGCCACACTGGCCACCAGTCCTGTACACTAGTCCCAGCTTGGTGCTTTGTCAATGTGCTGTGACTAATCCAGGAGGGGTCCTGCATTTTCCCTCACCCTAATTAAAAGAGGATTAGATGGGATGGAGCTCTAGACCACTCCAACATGCATAGCCACCTTCTCTTTTGCTTTCCCAGGATAATCACACTCACTGGAATTGCCTGGATTTTCTGTGCAGGCCACCACCTGAACTCAACAAGCAGGTCTCCCACTGAAATGGTTGGAGCTAAAGAGGCTTACAAATATATATTGGTACTTAAACGGGAATTGAAGCAATTCTACAACTAGTGTTTAAATATGGTCTGTACACTGAAAATCTGCTCCATCTCCAGTGTTGTATTTCATAACTGTGACAATAGAGTATATATATATATATATCCTGACGTCCTCAGCATCATTCATCTACACTACACTACAGTGGCCTGTTTATTTTCTTAAAAATGGCAAATTCATAAAATTTGCATCAGTCTAACAAGAATTTATTTTAACTTGGTGACATAGAAAAGGAGCAAAATTGAGTTTAGATTAACTTCCTTAACACCCCTGATACAAATCATCCCACATTTCACATAGAATTATATTAGCAATTGAGCTACGTAAAAAATGTAATACAGTGAAAAAAAATTATGATTAGTATCATTTAGAGGATTTACTGAATTAAGAAATAATCAACTTTCAGTATCTCAGCAGATAAAACAGAAGTAACCGGTTTGTTCTTGATCCAGCCTAAGAGATTCCACTATATTGCCCCTTATAAGACCCCTTGTTATGCAACCTTTGCTTGTTTACACTGAACAAAACAAAGCTGACATAATGCCGCCCCAGTGTGAGACTGCAGGAAGCATGTCAGGAATCAGATGTGTGACGTGTAACAGCAGCATCCTGTCCTGTCCTGTCGTCAATAGACTACTGTTAAGACTACTGACCACTAACCAGAGGTCACCATAGCTGCATTTTCATCCAAATACATTTAACTATGACTTGTTAAGCTGAGATCTGATTACTTGAAAGTAACAGAAAGTAGAAAGTGCACAGTTAAAGATTGTCCAAATTTGCAAAAATAGACTAAAATAGTATAAATATACATTTATACTATATTTATATACATATGTAAATTAGACATACTCACTGTAATGTGAATTTTTGGCAACATATCTGAGAATGTTTCCACCTCTACCTCCGAGAAATGTCATAACATTGTTTCTCCCATGACTAAGGCACTCATTGTTTTCCTAAACTTAATTCTTTCATTCACAAACATTAACATAAATACTCTGAATTTGTTTTTTTTGTTTTTTTTTTTGTTTTTATATGAAGTGGATGTGCAGCTGAGGTAAGACACCCATGTAGGTCTTATGTTACCTCACCTCAATGTAAAAAATTCAGATCGTACAAAATGAGAAAAGGAAAAAAAAAAGATAATAATAAGACCATTTGTTGATGTTTCAGATATGTCCAAGTGTATTTGCTTGCTACTCATATGAGACAGTCTTGTTTATGTCTTAAAACGCTGTTATGCTCATAGATATTTTTCTGATGTAGCCATTCAGAGCTCTTTAGATATCCACAAGAGAAGTTCCGAACTAAAAAACACCTAATAAACTATATTTGGTGACATTTCTCAAGCAAAAAATAAATAAAAATTTCAAGAAAATTAAAAATGATCAAAATCGACTGTTTCCACATCAATCACAAGAACAAGCAACAACAAAGAAATCAATATTGCACTGTGCTTTAGGGTTGTTGTTTTTTTACACACTTATTTTTTTACTTACTTTTGGTTTATAAAATAAATATTCAATATCAACAAACCAATCTACTCTTCAAACTACAACGTAGGACTATGACCAGTTGCAGCAATTAGCCTCAGAGCATTTTGTCAGGTGAAGGGAGCACTTCCAGATCAGTGAGCCTTGAACCTCGCCTCCAGTATGACATATAATCATACCTGTACTGAAAGTAGTTTATTATTAAAGGAGGCAGAGGAATAACTAAACAAGACACACAGAGTAGAGAGAGAGAAATTTCTATTTCTTCTGGTATATAGAAACAGGCATGGCCTCAGGGTACTGGCATCAATATGACTGTTTTGCAATAGCTCTGCACTTAGGGACAGAATTACAATAGAAAGTTGGTTGGAAGGTTATTAATGGAAGTCGCTGTCAGCTGTTAACTAATCCTGCACTGTGGCTTATAAATAGTCATCTGAGATGAGCTAGTTTGAAGTGCTGGCTAATTTAGCTGCCAGCTGCCACAGAGAGGAGGGCTTCATTCCCACTGCACCGTTGGCATCTGGGGAGGCCTTTAAAATTGACCTCTGAGGCCTCAGAGTGGCCCCTGTGGGCATGGGCCGCAATATATTTCGAGCTCATCTGCAGCTTGATCAGTCAGTCACAGTTTGCTTCTGAACAGAGCCATCCAGACCACAAGCCAATATTGGGAGAACATTTCTGTTGGGGCAGCCTCTTCTTTTTTAAGTGACTTCATCGCTTCTTTCACATGCTGTGCCATTCAGTTCGTGTTTATTAGCATTATAAATAATAAGGGGGCTGATAATGTCTCAGAGATTTATAAAATAGTCATCAGCAGGTCAGTTGATTCAGTTGAAATGGAGCTGGTTGTTCTGGTCTTATTTTTTAACGCAAAGTTTCTCTCTACTTTAATACCGTTTGAATACACGTAACCATTTTAGTGTCATTAAAACAATGCAATATGATTCAAAATGTAACCAAACGCAGTTTTAGCACTAATTAAAATGCACTATTGACTTTTGCACAATTCAAAAATTCAAAATGTAAACAAATGCAGTTATTAACAGGCCTCAGCTTTGGTTGGTGAGGCGAAGTGTGGTAGGAAATGCTCCATATAGTCTAGTTTAGGAAAGACTGCATTAAACGGCTGAACTGTTTTTATTTTAAAAAATAAAAAAAATTTTAAGGGTGGGGGTCTTTAAAATGAATTGTTTCCATTAGTCTTTTGAACGATGAACCGCGCCCACTTCAATGTGCATGCAAAACAGGCGCTGCTGCGTCAGAGCGCCTACCAGTCAACACTCAGGGCGGCACACCACGCTCTCAGGACCGCGGTCCCCCGTTACACACAGTCTCCACCGCTGTTGGGTGTGTATTTTAATTTCCAGTTAAACATGGACAACGAGGACCTTGCAATGAAGGAGTCCAGGAGACGAGAGCGTCAGGCAGGTAAGGACTGGCTGCCTTGGCCCGGTGGACACAGAGGCCAACACTTAGTGGCTGGTCGCCCAACGGTTGAAAAGCAAGCGTGAGCGCCGAGGCCAAGATATTTGACTTTTCCATAAACAAAACGCGGTTTGGAGACGTAACATCAGCCGGTGTGAAAATACCATGTTAGCAAACACCGACCGCCCTCACTAAGCATGTTACTAAGCATGCTGACATCGCACCTTGAAGGGTTAGTTTCAGTAGTTTTGACTGTCGGTGTGAAACAAATACTTTTGGAAGCTAACCCGCTAATGCTACTGTTAGCTAGCGTTATAGCCGCTAATAGCAACAAACCAGTCCAGGTTTGTGAAGCCTTATAGTCACCAGTGTTGATTATCTCCCTTCTCATATCTTCGTAGAAAGTAACCAGACGGTTATTGAATTTTATAGCGACTTGGCTAAATGCCTGTTAGTGACTCTACCTCTGCATCTAGTTACTTAATAAATGGCGTATTGACCTCCAACTCTGTCTGTAGTTTCCAGCAGGTATGGTTCACCCGATTTTGAAGGTAGGGGATGAATCTTAGCCATGGATTGTTGCATGTCACTGCCAAATGTAAACACCACAGGCTTGGCGGATGATGTGACTGCCAGTGTTGTAGCCGAACAGATGCCTACTAGAAGTGGGTGTGGACATGTGGCTGGGTGTCATTAAACCTGACTAACAGAACAAATGTATGAAAGCTGTGCCTTGACAAGTTTAACAGTATAATCTTAACAGCTCCATCAGAGTGATTTTGCTTTTTTTTTTTTTTTAAATTGTCGTTTGAAAATGTTTTAAATGCAGTGTGTATTTAAATATTCCCACAGATCATTTGGATCAGGTAAATATGTTGCAGCTGATGTATTTGTCTTCTTTTCCCACAGCTCTGGAGAACACAGACGCAAGCATTGGCATGTGTGGCTGGTTGTTGGTTGGGTTCTCCGTCCTTCTCATGCTGGTTACCCTTCCCATCTCCATATGGATGTGCATTAAGGTCAGCTGATGTCAAGTTCAGTGTTTATTTTCCGCTGTACTAGCAATGCTGACTGTTATGATAGTATCTAGTATTGTGAATTACCGGCCAAGTTTATTCAGTGTTATGGAAATTCTAGAGTTTGCGCTGCAGACTCATCCCCTATGTCATGTGTGTTTGTTTAACAGTCTTTGGAAGTTGTTGAACTATTGGATTGTATTTGTTTAATTAAAAAGCATTTCCAGTCAGCAGGGTAAATGCTTTTGTGTAAAAAAAGAAAAGACTCTTGTACAAGCCATTTGTTTTTCTCTGAACACAGATTGTGAAGGAGTATGAGCGAGCAATTATATTTCGCCTGGGGCGCATTTTGCGAGGAGGAGCCAAAGGACCAGGTCAGAGACTATCTTTGTTGTTTTATTTTTTTCTTTATACACCACCATATATTTTCATCACATGGACAATGTACCTTAGACATGTTTACAGCATGTGTATTAAGTGCAGAAAGAAACTTTCTAGAGCTGAAATATCTTTGAAACCATTTGTTTCACAGTTCATGTCTAGATTTTCTGGTTTTCTTCACTAGAGTTAAATTTAGAGTCATGTTGTGTTCTCTTGTAAACCTTATAAATTGTAGGGCTCCACATTTTGTATCGTAAATGTTCTTGTTATGTGAAATGAGGGCACATGGAGGAGGACTGACAGAGATCTAAACCAGTGACTCACAAGTAGTGGAAACCATAAAGATGATGAAACGACATGACCTGCTGACAGTATGTTGGAAAGAATATTTGCTTCCTGTTTGTTTATTCAACACAAACAGACACAAACAGATCATCTTTGTTGCTGTGATTCTCTTACAATAACCAAAGAAATAAACTGGTTATCTTGACATTTGCATTTGAGTTTGTTCAGCTTTACAGAGAGTAAATACAATTTCTGGTGTGCTGGTTTTCTGGTGGATCGGTTTTCTGATCTGACTTAATCTCACTGACCCTCAACAGCAGAGCTGGATGAGACCAAGCAGTGGTCTGTCACACAGTCAGGAATCTAATTCTAGGGCGCGGTGTCTCTGCTGGAAACAATTCTGACAGGTCACATGACCAGCTCTTCAGATGATCTGGTGGTCCTTTGTTGGTAATGCAGTTAGACTCCTGATTGATGATTCCTTTTCCCAGCAGGCTTAATGACATTGGCTGCTATGACAACTGAGAGGTTGAAAGAGTATACAGATGTATACAGTGCACAGTATTTGAACAGTGACCAATGTTTTGTTTTGACTCATCCAGCTCTCTGGGTTTGAAATTAAACAGTATGAGGTTTAAGTGTTTGACTGCCAGCTCTAAATTAAGGGTGTTTATACCATATCAGACAAACAGTGCAGGAATCATAGCCATATACATACACCTGCTTCCTATTTTAGGGAGACAAGTAGTAGTATTAGACAAATTAACAAATTCTAAGTTGTTGTATTTAATTTTAAATGTTAATTTCTTTAAAGACAGTGACTGAATAGATGACCCAGATGCAGATACTTTGTCACAGCTCTACTGCTGCCATCCTGATCATTTTAATGTTTCAGGGGCTTTTTGCCTTTAGTGTGACCACTCTTTGGCCTGAAATGACTCTGGGGTTGCCTTGTCAGTATGTTGAATGAAGTATGAATTATAAATTATGAAGTATGAATTTTGTTTGCTGTTAAACATCCTTAATGCTGAAAATCAGTACTCCAACCTCATAATCAGATTTACACCTCACTGGATTTGTTCTACTGTTAGCTAGCTTTGTTGTGGATTAAACTTCCAAAATCCAAATTATATTAGTCTGTCTCTAAAGAACCTGTACGTGTTACACAGAGTATGCTTGAACTATTTATTATCAAATATTGTTTAGAACAAATTATATTGCCATCAGTATTTTCTCTGCTCTGTGAGGCAGTGCTGGGGCACTTCGACCTAAATCTGACATTTCAGTGTGCTAATGTGCATACAGTGGCAATAATAACATACTGATGTTGTGCAGGTGTGACCACATGCATACTATAATGTATGGAGGATATGTGACTGCCATATGTCAGCCAATGCTGCAGCATATGTGTCTGCCAGGGGCATGGATTTTCATTTGCCTTTATCATCCTATTCTCAGTGATGTGACTTTGTTTTGAAAGGCAGCGTATTTGTTTAAATAAAAACATAGACTCCCACAAGGAATAATTTGCATACATATCATAATTCATTGTCTCTTTATCTTTGATTTCTTGTTTTTGTTGGATCTAAAAACCGGCAGTGTCCTCTCAAAATGCTGAAATGTGACTCCTCAGAGAGCCATGGGGCCTCTTTTATGACAGCACATGGTAATAATAGCTCTTTACTAGCAAACCTCGCATTCCTGAGGCGCTGGAGGAGCCAATGCCAAAGTAGAATTTAGCATCTGGTTTCCCATAATGCCCCTTACCCTCACCCTCATAATCTGGCTCTCCCTCCATCTACAACAGCTGTTATACAATAGTGACTTAGAACATGTCTCTATATATTTGGTTTGAATCAGGCTCCTGAGTGCAGTTTGTCATGAAATGCAAAGGTGTTTTGGAACATTCTGTATCTGTTTACACTGAACAGAAATGTTTCTTGGTCAACAAAGCTTTTTTAGGTTGTCTTATCAGTGGAATGTTCCTCTCTGTCACAAGATGTGTGAGAGCAACCCTAGGCATTGTCTGATATGAGCTAAAATGATTGAGAATGCTGGGAATGTCGTGGTAGAAGTGGCACAAAGAGACTGCTATTGTCTTCAAACCCCCCCCCCCCCCCCCCCGAACAGATGATTTTACCATTTAAATGCACAATATCCTGGGAGGAAATGCAGCTCACAAGTCTAACTGGTGGGGTATTAATGTTTGCTAAATGATTGCACACCTAGCACATGTCTGTTTCACTCAGGCACATGCCTAGTAGTGTTTATTGCACTAATTCAATTATTGTGACGTGAAACGGGCTCATCAAAGCTGTAAATATCCACAGCTTTGCCTCGCTGTCAGCACAGCTGCAGTCTTACAAAGAGAGCTTGACTTGGCCTTCTGTCAGAATTTCATTCATCCCGGTGTGTTCAAACATTTGTGAAGAAGCTTTCTCATTATTGTGTTTACAGTGGCTTTAGTCTTTGTTAAAACTATTTGCATTCGTATGATTCCACAGGGTTGTTCTTCATCTTGCCGTGCACTGACAGCTTCATTAATGTGGACATGCGCACCATCACCTTTGATATCCCTCCACAGGAGGTATGACATGCACACTTCTAATTACATTAAACAAATGCATTGTCACAATTCCTGAAATTCAAAGGGCATCAAATTAATTGTGCAGATTCTTTACAGAGCCTGACAGTAATCGCTCAATTTCTCCAAAACTCCATCAATGTCTTCCTGTTATTTCCTTTAGTATATGTCTAATCACTGTCTTCCACTCAGGTTTTGACCAAAGACTCTGTGACGGTGAGCGTGGATGGTGTGGTGTACTACCGGGTCCAGAATGCTACCCTGGCTGTGGCTAACATCACTAATGCTGACGCTGCTACACGACTCTTGGCCCAGACCACCCTGAGGAATGTCCTGGGCACCAAGAACCTGGCAGAGATCCTGTCTGACCGTGAAGAAATCGCACATAGTATGCAGGTAGTGCACAGTAGTAATTATACAGGTTTACCGGCCGGTTCATGCCTTCTGTGGTAGGCTGCCATTTGAACTGTAGATAGAGTCATTTATCTAATTTGCCAAATAAGGCTTTTTGGCCTTTTTCTACATCTATATAAAGCCATCTGCCCTAGAGTTTGGTACACCTTTTAGACTTTTTGCTGCTTTACTACTGTTGAAAAAATAGATTTCATTATTGAATTAAAACAGCCCTAATGAATTTTTTTTTTTTAAATTAATGATTCCAATATGGAGAGTATTGAAAGTGTCATTGGAGCTGCAATTTTTTTGAATAAGGTAAAATGTGCAATGCTGCAACGTTCTTGTGCATTGTGTTACTGAGAGGCCCTGACCTACAAATCATATTCTCTTCCTCAAGAAACATGTTTGTTTCGTAGATCAACAATTCCAACTTAAATATCGCAATTGCAATAACTACCAACATAATCATTCATAGTTACAAAGTCACAAAAAAGGTCACTCAATCAGAATTATTTATGGCCTGAGCCAAAAAACTACCCACAGTTGGCTGAAACAGTTAGCAGCTAGCTCTTGAACGGTCATTGACCAGATAAAAAGAGGGAGACTTAGACAGAGATTCATCAGGTGAACAGAAAACACAAATAGTTGTGAATAGGCAAACAGTTGTGTTTCTTAATATGACTAAAAAGTTAACAGGTTATCCATAAAAACTTTGGAGTAATAAGACATGATGTTTCACCTTCTCCTGTTGTAAAAATTAAAAATGCAGTTTTACCTTTTTAAGACAATTCAGTTGGACAGTTACACACGACTTTTAGCAGGTGTACGCAAAGCTGCTACAAATAATGGATATCAGATATCAAAAATTAAAATTTTAATGTAAAACATTTTTATAGATCTTCATCATCTCATTCTACATCGACCACTTTAACAGCTGATTTATCAGTTAAAGGTTTTAGTAGTTATTTTAAAACAATGTCAAACCTGTGTCATCTGTACTACAGAATGAGTTCTCTTGCTGGACATCATACAGTGATGCCAGACTATCTACAGTTTTGAGTCATGATGTAAATAATAAACAGGAGGTAGAGCAGGTCGTCCACTAATCAGAAGGTCAGTGGTTCAATCCCCAGCTCCCCTAGATGATGTGCCACTGGTGTATGCATATGTGTGATAGACATGTGCTGTGTGAATGTCACTCATAGTGTGGTAGTTGTTAAGACTAGAAAAGTGCTATATAAGTGCAGCATATTTATACCATACATTTACGCTCCTGTAGTAAACTAAAATCTGGCTGTGCTGTTGAGGCAGGCCTTTTGGAAAATGTACAGTAAGGTATTCTGCAGCAAACATCAGAAAACAGATGCAGGCAATAATGTGAGATTGCAGTGACACAGTCTGACGGACCAAATGGAGGATTACAGTGCCAACTTGCTTAGAGCCAGGTTTACCAGCTGCTTGATAAACGGTCACCTGAAGTTTGTGTCAGAGTTAAACTAATAAGCTGTAATGTGTGTAACAGCTGTAAACTAAGGAAAGGAACGTATTCCTGTGTTTCCATTTAGACCACAGCTGTCAGTTGTTGTTGCCTTTAAACTTATTTATTCATTAAACTTTCACACAGTGCAGAAAAATATTCAATATTTAGTTTAATTTTTTCAGGATCAAATGTGTAGGAATGCTCGTATTAGATGGATAAACTTGACGGTCCATTGACAAGTTAGTTTTGTTTTTTGTGATGAATTCCCTTTGAGTTGACCATTTTGCACACATGAGCAGCCTCCATGAATGATTGCCAATCCAACGTTGCAGACCTAACCTGCCAGCTTTCATGAGTGTAAAAGTGAAGCACATACACAGACATGCTTTAAGTTGTGTATGTGTCACTCCCCACATTAGCTAAGATCATCAATGAAATGCAGCTGAGTAAATCTGTTCAGCTTTCATCAGACTTGGAGCTGTATTTGAATACACAGCACGTAATCTCACAGGTGATAACGCTCTGTCTCAGTTGATCGATGACTGTACAAATCTATAAAGTAATTTTAAGTGTTGAAATGCAGATACTTGACCAACACAGATGTCTTTGCTGCTGCAGGGAGTTGCAATCACTGTTCAGTGGTCATACAATTACTGACAGCATGAACATAAACTCAGTTGCACTTACCAACACATTTAAGGAGCTGTTTTGTTTTCACAGTTGGAGGCTCATTTATTTAATAGAACAAGAACAAAGCTCCTTTCTCCAACACGGTCACAGCACAGCAACCAATCCTATTACTTCCTATTACCAACCTATTACTTGGTGATATGATACTGATGATGGTTTCGGTTTTGCCACATGTAATTGTCTTGTGTAATTTTTGGATTGTGTATTGTGGTGCGAGTATTCTTTATGTGCACCTCTTTATGGCTCACCTCTCCTCGGTTGACATTTTTAAATGTCAAAATAACCTAAATGTAATTTCCTTTTCTTGAGACAGAAACATGGTTTAACTTGGTTTAGCCCCATCTGCTGGAGGGTTTAGAAAAAAACAAGTTTTTTTTTTTAAAGAAAAGGGGAGAGGACAGTGGGGTCTGAAACTTATTTTTGCAATTAATTTCATGAGAAAATCTGGGCTAACGATAGTATGTCGTCTTTGTTAACTGAACAGATCAGATTGTGTATGAGAACGTTGTTTTGTAATATCTAGTCCACAGGGGTCAGAGGAAATGTTGACCACTTGCCTCTCTGTCCTCTCAGTCTTCTCTGGATGATGCTACTGATGACTGGGGGATCAAGGTGGAGCGGGTGGAGATCAAAGATGTTAAGCTGCCCCTTCAGCTCCAGAGAGCCATGGCAGCTGAGGCTGAGGCCAGCCGCGAGGCCCGAGCCAAGGTAAGATGGTTGTTTCTGTTTAAAGTTTGCACGCAACATTCACACAAGTCTGCACAGCTGAGCTGCTGCTTCCTCTGATGCAAGTGTCAATGATGACCAAAGCTTCACCTAATAATGAAGATCGCAGTAAACAGAAGGACTTTATTAGAACTTCAGAAGAACTTTGCTGCTGGACGTTTAACCTCTTTGACTTTTTTACTAACTCCCCCTTGAAAGTAAGTTGTGTCAGAAAGCTGATGTTTGTGATGGAAGAATTATCCAAAAATAATAAAAATGAATGCAAACACATGCAGCACAATTTATGTGTATTTGCATCACAATTTGTTGCATATCATTTTTAAAGCATTTGAAATGTCACCCATGCCTTCCCCAGTTCAGTGTTTACACTTCCATTTATAGGTTACATTAGCTCCTAAGTGCTTTAATTTAATGGTCTAAGAACGGTCACATTGCATTGTAGGGTTTTAAAATATTGGTTTAATCTGTTCAAATGATTTCAGTTTTTTAATGAAAGATTACAATAGAGGTTTCCTCCCGTGAGCAGTGAGATCAAAGCCCTCTGTGCTGTTTCCCCTCTCTAGGTGATCGCAGCAGAGGGTGAGATGAACGCATCTCGGGCATTGAAGGAGGCCTCCCTGGTGATCGCTGAGTCTCCGTCAGCCCTCCAGCTGCGTTACCTTCAGACCCTCAACACCATCGCTGCTGAGAAGAACTCCACCATTATCTTCCCGCTGCCGCTGGAGATGATGCACGGCTTCATCAAACATTGAGGAGGCTTCATATGCATCACTGACATGTACACACAAACACAACAGATGCATATTTAGGCCTAGGTGTCCATTAAGCATGTCTCTTTGAATCATCAGCTCAAACACAACTATTTAGGAAGTTGGGATTGTGGGTCATGATGCTGTCTCCAAAACACTGGTGACCAACACCAACTATTTAAAAGTTATCACAACCCAATCAATGCATTTAAATTCCACAGACTATTAACAAGCAAGTATGTTTTGCACCTATGTGAGAGGAAAAAACTCCACACAAGGAGGTGCTCTGGATCAGTCATCTAAAAACGTGGGTCTTTGGTTATTTTATTCCAAAGTGCCAATGCAAAAATAGCAGAAGTTAAAAAGGTCAGCCAAAGCCAATGGTGCCAAACACAACAAAAATGAATGACACTGATCTCCAAAGCCATAGTGCAGCATGTAGTTCAGCTGTTATCCTGCAGTTTTAGTTTTGTTTTTTTTTTGTTAGACAACAGATGTAGAAATAAAGGTTCCCTGACCCATTAACTTACTGTTGGATCTGCAGCCTCACACATAACACACGCATGCATCCTTGTATATAACTAGGATCTCCTGACAATGTGGCACTAGTGCGACCACTGCCAGTCTCATAGTGTCATTATCACTTCATACCCTTGTTGGTCTGTCCCTGTTTTTAAGATGTAGCCGTGCCATTGCAGGTTTTCACTGAATTTTGAGGTTTGGTATAGTCCATGTTCTACTTCAGTAATCCCTCTCTTGTTTATTGATTTTAACCAGGCAAGTGAAAGAATGAAAGAAACAATGACGTGCTGCGTGTAAAGATCCTTGTTGCCTTTTTGTAATGTTCAGTGTTGTAAATGCAGTGAATGTGCTATGAGATGGACGCACACGAAAGCTACGACGATGTTATCTCTAAGGTTTGTGCTTGGCAGAGTTTATCACATACTAACCAGCTCCAGGTGTGTGCAGAGGTCTTAAAATAACCCTTTCAGCAAGGAGAGGTTGGCCAGTGACATACAAATACTGCAGGAACACTTCACAAATACACTCGGATACACACACATTCCTCTCTATCAAACACCTTTTCTCTTGTTGCCATTACTGCCATCTCAAAACTACAAGCTAAATCATGTCTGCAGGGTCACTTAGATGCTTGCTGGTTGTCAGACAGGATGTTACTGTTATATGTTTATATTCTCTCTTTTCATACACAGTATTTGTGAAGTTCTTCATATATTATAGTGAACACTTCATATTAACAGAAAGCTGACTCAGCATCAGTCAAAAAGTGAACCTCATCAGCCACACAGGTAGCCACTCGCTGTCTGGCTTCATTAGTCTACTGAGGAGGAGCAGGTAGTGAAATGTATTCCAAATCTTTCAGCCAAAAGCCTTAACTTACTGCCATCAGTTATTTTACAGTCTACTATGACATTTCTATGCATTTCCAAATGAAGCTGAACTGCATTTTATTACCTTTTTTTATTAGCAATATTTCGTCACATATTCTCTATAAGCTCTTTCTGGGTGCACGACAAGCCAAGTAAGTAGTTAATGTATTAACATTAGTCACATTAAGGACACTGTTGTCATTGTACAGTGTCCAGTGTGTCTAACTTAGTGTTACCACATATATGCATATATATACACACACACACATAAATGTAGTTAAGTTCTGTGAATTATAGTTTTGCAGTGGCTAGTAGGAGGGATGGGTTACAGGTATATATTCCTCTTTCATTTTTTTATCAGATACTGAGACTGTTACATTGTAACTCTGTGACTCCTGTGTGTTTCATTTACAGCAACAATGGATTGATTGTTATTTTGCTTTTTGAATTTTTGAGTTTAACCTCTTGCAAGAAGAGAGGAGGTGTTGCTGACGACTTAAAAGCTACTCTGCTCCTACTCTCACTGAAGAGAAGAGACTTCATATCTTGTTTTTTAAAACTCTTGCAGGTTAATCATTTTAAAGCATTTGCTGCAATTTATCATTCTGTTCTTTTTTGCAGCTACTTTTTGTACTGTTTGCTAATGTTTGATATAGTTTCATCCTATAGCTCTATATATCTTTATATATATATCTTTATATATACATATATATGTGTGTATATATATATGAGTATATGTATATCTTTAAAGACTTGGAAGTAAAGAGGCTATAAAAATATTTTTTTCTGTGTTTTAATTCTTTTAGACCAACGCTGCAAGTAAGTATTTGTATAAGTAGAGACATAAAACACGTTTTACTCAGTTTTATTGAAATGACAGCAAGGCTCAACTGGAAACTGGTAAAGCAGCAAAGCATCAGTTTCCCACTGCAACATCACACAAGCTTCCTGGGCATAAGTCTGGCATTTAAAAAAATAATAAATATCATAGGTGACATCTAAACTGAAGGTACAAACAACTTGTCTGTAAAGGTAAAATCTTAAAAGTACAACAGTACCTTTTAAAAAGGTTCAAAGCTAAACAGGTTCAACGTCTGTAAACTTGAGGAAAGAATATTAAGGCATCGGTTGTATTGCTTTTAATAAGTGATGTTTTCTAGGCAGTGACACCAAGGCTTTAAACTGTCTCTCCATATGTTATGCATTGTTTAACATATCACTAGTGAAATTGTTTTATTGTCAAAATATAAAATAAACGAGAAAGGTTGCTTTCAATAAAAGTCATAGCAGTAGACTAGTGCAAAACGCTGCAGGAAGGCGGTCTATCTGTTAAAGCTCTACTGGGGCATAAAGGCATCACTGTGGCATGCGAGACAAAGTGAATCAACACTGCTTCATCGGCGGTTGTCCCTTTTTAAAATCGCACCATAATGTAAAAAAAAAAAAAAAACTAGAACAACTAATTTTCTGGGCGCAGTTGAAAAAGTCTTTGTGATTGGAGCTCTGTGTTTGCAGTGGAGCAGCAGGGTGAAAGGTCAGGGCTGACTGGGAGGGAGGGTCGGGGGAAGGCTCACAGGGCCAGTTCAGCCATAGCCCGCTCCAGAGGGTCGCTGGTCCAGTAGTCGTGGTCCCAGCCCAGGAACCAGCCGGTGAAGGTGGGCGGCTCGAAGCCCTGTTTGAGCTTCACGATGGGCGTCCTGCGGTCTCTGTTGGCCGGATCCGTCTCGATGTAACGCACCGCTGAGGGGGACAAAGGTTAGATTACAACCAGTCATATGTCTCGGAGAGAAATCAGAGTCTTGTGAGAGGAAATGAAACCAGAAAACATTGTCTCAGTCAGTTCTCTATGAACGATGATGTTCGATATGATACTTTGTGCCAGTTGGTGTATTTTTTTTTTTTTTTTTTTTTTTTTTAAAGTAGGGGGCCCTCAGCTGGAAAAATACAATGTTATGTAATTTTAAAAATTTAACAGAGCTATCAATTTATGTCCAGCTTTGGACCAAAAGCAGATATATCTCATTGACCTGTTGTTTTGTTTTGTTTTGTTTTAAGGTATAAACATTTGCATTTCAGTAATATTTGAATAATTTGAATCACAAACTGATAACACATAATGAAGCAGATCAACTCATAATAATTATAAGAAAATGTTACAAATATTTTGGGTTTGAAAACAGTCCAGTTGTCTAGATAGATAAATATTTTATTCATACCATTGAGACTGTGAGCAGCTGAAAATTTGTCCACACATAAATATTGTGTAAACAAAAACATCTGCCCTATATTCTTTCAAAACTAGTGCATGTTCAGGCTTCACATGCCATAACATGCAGCTCGTTGTGTTATTAACAGTAGTGTCCTGATGTTGTTTTATTCTAAATACAAGATGAATTTCTTGAGTTACTGTAGATACAGATTGAAGCTTTTATAGTTAAGACTGCGGCTTTCACTGATAAACAATTGTGTGATTCTAGGTTGAATGATCAAACAGATGTTACTTCAGCAGATTATTTATCTTTCATAAGAAAACTAAGGTCTTATCACCCTCAATAATATTTTTATGACTCTTATTTCCTTATTCAGTGCAGTGAGTATCTTCTTGAAGTACACAACTTAAATGACCTGAGGTATTGCACTATTTTGAAGAGAAATGATGATGTTTGATGGATAAGAAAATTCTGCTTTAATGCAACTATACTTCTGATTTCAGCTCTTAAGTGCTACATACACAGATGTCACATTTGAGTAACATCATGTTGTCTTTACCAGATGCCATGGCTTCAGTCTTCTCTTCCTCTTGGGCCTCGTTTCCGATCCAGACAAACACCTAAAAATAGGAATGGTTTATACATATTTGTTCTCTTCATTGTAATGACTCTGCTCTGGATTCACATGCAGCTCAGCTCAGCGACAGTCACAGTTTTGGTTTCTTTACCTGCTCCCAGGTGTCAAGGATCATGACATCATCAGTGGCGAGGTCGTCCTGGGTCATCTCCCCGGGCACCTCCTCAATCTGAGAGCAGGATGCAGAGAGATGATGTGACTTGACGTGCACCAAGAGTCTTGGAGCGTTCGCACTGATACATTTACATTTCAGAGACTGACGTGTTCAGTTTGGTTTAAAGGGTTGGTTCGCTTTTTTCTTGTTAAACAGTTTTCCAGTAAAAACATTTTTATGTCGGAAATAACTGCTTACGATGAAGTTTCCAGTCTTATTGGAGCAGGCAAAGAGTCTGGGTGGGTGAGCGTCCATCTTGTCCTTGAGTCTGGTTGAAGTGCGATATTCTGTCTTTCCTCCCAGAGTCTCCCAGAACTGATCTGTGAAGACGACAGACACACATCAAGTTACCACAGAGTTAGTCCAGAAGTAGATCTTAGCTTAGCTTAGCATGAGGAGTGATGGGGTGGAAACAGCTGGCCTGGCCCTGCAATAAATCTTAATTTTTACAAATTCAATATGATATAAAATGTTGATTTATGAGCTGTAAAGGTGTTTGTAGGCAGATTGTGTTACCGTTGAACAGAGCCTCACTAGCTGTTCACTTGTTTCTGCTCTCTGTGCATTAATTGAGCAGAAAACCCAGTTAAAAACACAACACTAACAATGTATTAACTCAATTGTTGCTTGACTAACTCATTATCAAGCATTTGTATATTTACATCCAGCTTAGGTGTTAGCAGTCTTTTGGGGTCATGTTTGTGTCTGAGGATTGTAAGTCCAATATTCATTCTCCTTTTAGCTCTTGTTGGGTCTCTGTCAACTTGGGAAAATACCCAATAAACTCTTTAGTTGCTAAATGTGCCACTATGTGCGCTAGCTAGTAGCTAACTGTGTCTGGTTGCGGACAGTTGCTAAATCACAACCATTGCTGCTTTAGCTAAGAACAGCTGCCAGCTGACACTGACCAATACAGTGTATGTGCTGTAAAACCAAAACTATGTGCTAAAAGAGGCTAAAGGGCTCCACAGAACTGCTGGTTTCACTATGAATGGTCCCTTTCAGTTTGGACAATTACAGAATTATTATGAGGTTTGAATCACCGTGTGAAAAAGTGTTAAAGTTGCATTAACCCACAGATCACTCACCCTGCGACTAATTCTTTCTCATGCACAGCAGCATGAATTATCAACAGAGAAGATTATAAACCATCTTTTTGAGCTCACAGAAATAAAGTGTTGAATTTTGTCTTAAACAGCCTGCAACTGAGGCCAGTTCTCAAAAACAGTGTGTTGAAAATTGAAGGTTTGTTGTGTTTTAGCCTGAGGTTCTGTGTTTGAAATTGTTGGAAGTCAATTCAGCTTCTTTTCAAGCTTTGAAAGCAAATCACAGGATTTTTTGGCAACATCTAAAGGGGTGGTACAACCACTCCTTTGTTTTAAAATAGATGAACACGAGCACAGGATACAAAAAGAAAACTATTTCGCTTCACACAAAAGCACTATTTTCACGGCCTGGAGCTGATAAGGAAACGACGGAGTAAATGTATATGTATATGTAGGGAAAAGGATAATGTGTTTCCTCACCAGTCTCTCCTCCCTCCGACAGCTCGGAGGCCGACACTCCCAGGATGCCACACAGCTGCTGAGCTCCCTGCTTCTCTGTGTCACTGGCACCGACTCCCACCCACACGAAGGAGTCTCCAGGGGTCACCAGAATAAAAGCGTCATTGGAGTTCAGGTTGGATGCCAATGCATCAAGCTGCAGAAACACAGAGGTGGCTGCAGGTTAAGGCGCAGTCCTGCAGAACTCCAGTGCTACTGTTTGTGTTTCACTTTGGTTGCAATTTATACACAATCAACTGAAAATCTTAAAAACTTGTTTTAAATCTTATTCTGAAGTTTCTACACTCTCAACCTGAAAAGGTGTCACTTCATTCTCCCTTATCTTTTTGTGATGTTTTCTCTCAACACAACTAATTTTATAATGTTTAAATATAAATTCTAGGGAACAAATTCATTGAAATAGATTTACTTGACCATTTGCCAATAATCAATATCTTATATCAATATCTATAATTGGCTTGAACAGCTGCTTTTGCAAACCTTGCAGACACAGTGGTAAACAGTGTATTTGCTGAGGACTGTTTTCACCAGCAGATTTATACACAGTTGAGGTTCGAGGGTGATTTTAACAACACTGGTTCTCTGAGGAAACCAGACCGGATCATTGGACTCCTGCGGTAAAACCAGCTGTGGCAGTGGTAAATGATGTTTGCTCTCTTACCTCCACGGCTCTGGTGTGTCCTGCAGAATTGGATCGCACCTGGAAGAGTCGAGTCTCTGCAGGAGCGGACTGACCTCCTTCTCTGGACGTCCCCCCCTTGTACACCACCATGGGCTGTCCTCCAAACAGACTCATCAGATGGGCCGGCTCCTTGCCCTGCACCACCCTCACCTGGTACGGCACAATTAAAACTCAGGATTGTTGACATGGTTGTGACAGTGACTCCCGTAGCAAAGCGCTTCATGCATTTAGATGTTGTAAGTTATCTTAGGGCGGTGCAGACAAATCACAGCAAACAGATCCTCCCTTTGTTGTGTCTTGTGAAATATGCATCAACAATATGTGAAAAATATCTTCCAATCCCTACTGCTGACACACGGTGGCAGCATGGAGCCGAGCCACGTGTTCAGACTGTGCTACAGGGTGATTGACAGGGTGAGTCGAGGTTTGTGAGATTGGGACACAGAGTGATGACGCAGGTTATAAGTGAAACAGTGAGTCTCTTTGGTCTCCAGCTTTTGACATCAACATTTCTGACAGTGAGTTGGTGCAGTCAGTTCTTCTCTCGGTCGTCACTGCAAATCATCTTAATCTTGGCTTTACAACAGCAAATGATTAATATTCATTGAAGAGTTTGAGCATTGTAGTTCACAGATGTGCACTTTGAAACTACAGAGAGCTGCAAACATTCCCAGCAGGCGTAGCTCTGTGCATCCTCTGCTATGATCTGAAGCTGCTTTGTTTCTTTAACCTTTTGTTAAGAGAAAAACTACATTCCTCAAAATGTCGTTTTAGTTTCTGAACCACAAATCTAGGTCTTATAATTGTATCAAAAAGCCTTCAAACGACTCCCAGTAAACTAAGTTAAGAGTCAAGTTTAGTTTGACAAACTGTGAATACACAAGAGACATTTACAGGACAGATGCTCTCTGTTTGGAAAGTGAGAACTGGGAAACACCTGGAAAAATAAACATGACATTTACAGATGTTTCAACACTGGATAGATTTGAACACACACACACACACACAGAGTCATGCTTAGTGCAGAGTCAGCACAGATATGAAGACACAAACACAGAGGTTGCACATGCAAAGTGAAGACACATGTGAAGAGTGAATGTGGAGCACAGACATGAATGAATGGATGAATGAAGACTCGCTCTAAACATCTCGCAGCTCACAGGCTGAGCTTTTTTGAGATCCGCTAGTGTTTCCAATCTCTAACTGTGCTCACTCATGCTGCCGCGCACATCGTAATGTCGCTCTATTGTCAGCTCAGGGCAGAGAGTGGAAACTGGGCTGTTGGTTATGTGAGGCAGGCGGAGTTGGCGACATAGGAGAGAGAACCTCCCATTAACACTGATATCAGAAATTCCTGTTTGTGTTTGACCGAGATGGTTTCACTGTAAAATTGCTTTAACTCATTATCGCACTGAAAGAGCCAAAAAATGTACATTTAAAGAGACAAAAAAAATGTTTTGATCGTCTGCTTCTTTTCGTCTGTGGCTCTGGACAAACTTGTGAGTCAATATGAGGAGGATGAGGAGCAAAGAAAGGATGGAGTGTACCTGAGTGGTTATAGGAGCACCAACAACCTGAAGACACAGAAGAGGTCAGAAACCAAGGAGGAAAGAAGAAGAAAAAGCCGGGGAACCAGGAGGGAGAGGAGAGAGTGAAAGGACGTAAAAGGTCAGACAGGAGGTGACTGTGATGAGTGAGCCAGAGGAGAGCAGAGACATTAATAACATGAATGATAAGGTAAACATGAACTAAAAGCAAACAAATAGAATAAAGGAGCGATGTGTTTTACCTGGACAGGACCGCCGCCGAGCTCTTCATCCAGCTGGGCAGCGAGGATCGCAGAGGCCCCGATCTCATCCTGACTGGAGTCCATGCCCTGCCTGTGAAACCACTCAATGTGTCAGCATCACACAAGTGAAACTGGGCCAGACAACTAAACTGGACGCTGTGTGTATAAGTACTGTGTATTTCTCATCCAGAGTCATTTTCTTGTTAAGTGGTTGCACACACTCTTTTTTCATCTTTCATGTTCTTCAGCCAAAACAACAAGGAAGCTCTTCTTCCTGCTTGTGCTGTGTTTGCATGAGAACAAACAAAACAAGTGCCCACCCTTAAAATCACTGCTCTGTAACACTACCAGTGGTCATCACTTTCTTAGGGTCCCTTCAACTTCCAAATTGAACAGTTTTGATGTATACTATTTTTTTTACCAGTATAAAATAACACATTTCTAGTGTTGCGTTCAGACTCCTTTGCCTCTCACCACATGTAGATGATGTGTCCCTGACGTCCTCCGTGGTGGTAGTTGTACAGGATGATGTAGCTGTCTCCTCCGTAGAACTGTCCGTACGTGGACGGATCCACCGGCACCTTGTCAGATCCCTCAATACGCCAGATCTGTTGAGAGGGAAGCAAAGAAATATGGCTATGAGAATACTGCATTTAATGTTTTATCCCAATTTACCAGAAATTCCATATATATTACATTGACATTAGGCAACATAAATAGTGTCACGCTGTAAATTACAAGCACAAATTTGTTTGTGAGTGAGCTCTGCGCAACACCTGTGACCCCCACAGGATGGAAGGTGAAACTTTGATCCCGGAAGCTCCAGGTCACTAAGACATAAGCAAGAGACAACTCTCTCACCTGTTTCTCTCCGCTGCCATCATCCACCATACCGTGCTGGGCGGCCATGGCCGAGGAGTCATGCAGGCTGGCAGCATCGAAGGGCACCTTCTCAATCCTGGCGATGCTGTTGGCGATGTAGGCCACGCCCAGGCCCTCTGTCTGATCTTTGTCCCGCCAGTTTTTGAAGAACTGCTTGAAGAGCGGCGTCTCGCCCATCTCTGGCAGGATCTGGACCTGAGTGTGTTTGGGGTAACCCATCTTCTTGATGAACTCGTCTGCTGCCTTCATCGCCGCCTTTCTCTCATCCATGTTGGCATCTTTGCCTGTAAAAGAAAAGATGGTAAGGAATTTCCAATGGAAGAGATATTGTGTAGGAAGAATTAATCCTATTGGCTGGAGGCAATTCCCAAAATGCATTGCCTAACTCTGTAGAACAAATGTTATTCTTTCCCTTTACTATAACATTTAATCAAAAGAGAAGAAATATTACATGATAATAAATAATAAAAACTTTATTATATAATATAATATTATATAATATAATATTTAGGTTTATTAATTATTTGTTGATTTTAACTTCAGTTGACAATTAACTGTCATTTCTACACAAAGACCAGGTCCCAGTTTCCTGAGACCTGGTGATAAGCAGTATTTCATCATTTCTGTCAGGCGTTATCTCCCTGTGAAGGTGAACCGCTGCAGCAGCCCATGCTCACCTTTCCAGACGAAGATCTTTCCATCGGAGCCGTGGTCCAGAATGAAGCAGTCACCAGACTCCAGGGCGCTCTGGGCGAAGGGGTTCTCTGCTGCCACCAGTGTGATGGTCATGCCCCCACTGGCATTGGACACCTGAGAAGGCAGGGAGCATTTGATTGGAGGCAAAAAAGTATTTCATTTTCCTGAAAACTAAAAATCCCGGGTTTTATTTTTACTTTATTTTTGTTGTGGGGGAGAATTGGTCTGGCCAGCCAGGAGATGAACCAGGGACCTCCTCCTCAGTATGCCTACATGGTAGATGCCCTAACCACTCAGCCATCAGGGACCAAGCCTGGGCCTTTTAACCTGGATAATATCAGCTGCCATAAACGTGGCCAGAAAGCAGAGCTGTTAAAGCAACAAATATTTGAACTCTTCTGCTGACATGAAGCTCATCGTTTCAAATTCTTACAGGGTTTTCATTGGAAATTACAATATTTTTCAGACTGGTTTAAACCAGTTTTTACCTTCACGTTCACATTATCACCACAGATTCCAAAAAACTGGGTCCTTAAAATCACAGTGAAGAATCTCTCTCTTGTGGTTAAACAGTAAAGAGACACAGCATAGAAGCTGCTGATTATGCACCAGAGTCCCTGTGAATCTGCAGAGTTCCCATTTCTCCCACCTTGTACAGTTTGGCCCTCTTCCTGTTTGAGGCGTCGGCTTTGATGTCATCCGAGGCTCCGACAGGCAGATCTGGTTTAGGACCTAAAACCTGAGGGCAGAGGCGGCCATTTCAACAAAAGACTGCTGCTGTGAAATAAGACTCTGCTTGTTCTCACAACTCACTGAACTCACCTCTAACATCTTCTCTCTCTCCATCCCCTCGTCACAGACGTACACTCGGGCCCTCCCACTGCGCTCGTTGTCACGGATACCCTTGGCGACCTGTGTGGCCTTCAGCTTCTCAAAGCGGTTGCTCTGGGAGCCGCACCACTGGAAGATCTCCTGTAAAACGAAAGGAGGAGCAGATTGCAGAGTGGGTGAATACAGTCTTCACTGAAGCTTCAATCTGCAAAACAGATGTGTGGTATATGTGTCGTGTCTGATCAGTCTGACTCACGTCTCCCAGGTCCAGGATGAAGCAGTCTCCCTTGTTGAAGCTGTCCCAGCTCACCGGCACCTCTGTTGCCCGGACAGCACGGCGACCTTTGACCTGGAGCACCCGCTGCACAACCACCTCGTTGGTGACGACGTGTTTGAACCCAGATGCCACGCCCCCTTTCTGTGAGATAAGAGTCACACATCGAAATTTCAAAATAAAATACCTACCTTTTGGGAAACATCGCTCTCAGCTCAACCACAGTACAGTCAAAGAAATATTCAAAACATAGGGAATCATTTTAATGTCTAACAGCTAATTTAGACACTTCACTGACAAACTAATGTCATCTTAACAAAAAAGGGATCTTTCAGGTTCTGTTATTACATTTAATGATTGTTGTGATTATTCAGTAGAACATGACAAAGTTAAAATATAATACAATTTATGGAGATATTGGGAAATTTAAATAGTTGTTTGACAAAATGATACTGTTTCATATATGACTGGATCTTCTGTTGCAAAATATGATGAAACATAACCATAAAAATGTCAAATCAGGAAGAAATAAAGTGACCCAAATTTAAAATGCACCAAAACAAAAGCAAAACACAAAACTTGTGACATAGTTCTTGCATTTAGTTTCTGCATGTACATCTTACCATGTATTTGATTCCAGACTTGAAGTAGCCCAGAAAGGTTTTGGACTCATGTCCCTGGACCTCACGGTACTGGATGGGTTTCCCCCCAAGGAAGTCGTCCATTTGGACAGTAAATATCGCCGCAGAGCCGCTCTCATCCTGAGTGCAGAAATCACCTGCACCAGAAGAAGCACACAGGCGCTCCATGTTAATCCTCGTCTTATTCAGCAGACATTCTCCAGCCAGAGTCACATTTTGTGTTTGACAGCTTCTGTCACTGACAACTTGGTCAGAGGATCGACGCGTGGGAGCAGACGGGTGGGGGGGGGGGGCTCATCCCAGCAGACACATTAATACATGCAACATTATTCTATTTCTGCTCACACCATGCAGTTCAGAGGCCTGTGGGAGGGTTACATCAGATCCTGTTTACTGGTGAATGCTGTTTCCATGATCAGTCAAGCGGACTAAAAGCACAGGAAATCAATAAAGACAGAAAGACCAGACTCATCTCCTGGCCTTTCTGTTTGCTCTAAGCTAAACTCTAATAAATGACCCAGTCAGACACACCTTCTGTCAATACATTTGGCTGATTTGACTTAAAATACAGACACTAAAATCAATTAATGTCTAATGAAAACCACGTATCTCTACGTTTGGTGATTTTAAAGTTTTCAAATACACTAAATTCTATTACCTTTTTATTTTGTCCTGGGTCTAAAAACCTTTAAACTTTATCTGACAGCAGTAGATAATGTTGAAGCTTCAGATACATAATATTTCATCAGTACATCCAGTATAGTCTGTATGTTGTACCTTCTTTATATTTTTAGTTCCTGCTACATATTTTACATATTAGATGCTCAAACTATACGTACATAATATTCTACTTTTAGAGGTCACTTGTCTGCTACTATCCACTTTTCTGTTTGACATTTTAGTTTCCTTGTGTGGGTTCGATAAAATTAATCAAATATGACAAATAATTCTAGATTTGTAAATAAAATCTTTCAAATTAGCGTCACCTGTCAGGTACAACATTTAAATGCTGCTATCAACCTTTGCTGTTCAGATGTCTGTCAGTCAAATTTTGAATTCTGAGCTTTAACTGGAAATTAAATATTTTTTACAATGTTGTATTTCTTTTTGGGATCTGAGGTCTTCATTGGCCAAAGACAACATTTTTTATCAGAGCAAAATAACTGAGTCAAAATCTCTTGTGCTGAAACCAAATGACAAATGACGACAAATTCACTCCTTCAAATGCATCACAGTCTTAGAGGCTGGTCACAGCGGGCAGGATGAGACAGGAGCATCTAACACTGCAGCAGTCTGTGAACTCACAGAGCTGCACACAGTCGCTTCATCACAGCTTGTTCTGACTGTCTTCGTCATGTACAGTCAAAACTGCAAAGCAGCAGCACTGTCAGGTGATATTAGCTTCCAGGAACACAGATGCAGATCCTCATCTGCTCTGTAAATCAAACAGGATCATAGCTCCTCTGGAAAAATAAGATCACATCTACATGGAAACAAGAAAAATGTATCAACAAAAAATATTTCTCTCGTGTCGTTTTCATTACCTCTTTTTGCTTGTAGAGTTTACACAATTTCATCTGCCGTCTACCCCGACTTGTATATTTTTTGTGGATGTTTCCTTTACCACTGCTTATTTCTGCCTCGCTGCACTCACCCAGCCAGAAGTGGAGGTCGTACTGCAGGTTTCCAGAGCGCTGCTTGATGGTGTTGAGGATGAGGTAGGCGTCTCCGGTGTAAAATCCCCCGTACAGGTTCTCTGGGACGGGCACCAGGTTGAAGCTCTCCACCCTCCACACCTGGAGGCCTGGCTTCTTTCCGGCCCGCTCAAACTCTGGGTGTTGCGCTGCCATACTGCCTGCAGAGAAATCACACACCTGAGTTTTGAGTGCTGTTCTGCCCCACAGGCTTGGACACACGGCTGTTTTCCCTTAGCAACAAGCTGTGATTTTTTTTCCAAGTCTGTGGTCAAATGCTGTGGCGATAAGAGTTGTATAGCTTTGTAATAACCCTTGAAAAGTGAGACTGGGGCTCTCTATTTGTGAGGCATTTACTTTGAAGCCACTCCCCTTAAGGCTGAGTTGTTGCCATGGATATGAAGATAAAGTTTAGGGTTATAGTTAGATAGTAATGCACACCAGGGTGAGTCACTGCTGCCCTGTGCTCTGGGTGTTTTCTCAAGTGAACAGGAAGAGGAAGTCCTGGCAGTAATGACTCAGATGTAGTCATAACTGCCTGTGATGGTGGCTGAGGAAACACTGTCTGTTATTATATAAATAGGGGAAGGAGCCTGATTTATAACTGCACTTTTTTGTTCTTCTATCTTCTAACTAGCCTAACCATATGCAGGCAGACACAAATTTCTGCACGATAACCGACCATGGTATATTGTGTAGCAGGATGCAGATCAAGGGATCAACCTGCATCACTGAATAGGAAACGACACATGCAGATGCTTCTGTACAGGAAAGAAACACTCACTGAGTGATTCAGTGAATCAGTCACAAGACCTCGTCCTGCTGAACACCTATGGGAGATATGGACTTGTACTGGACTTGAAATGTTTTTCTTTCTCCATCACTGTCATCAAAATAGCAAATGAGAGAGCAACCTTTGGAGGAGTGGTGTTTATCCACAGAAATGTCCAATTATGTTTGAGCCTGAGAATTAAATCGAAGACAAATAAAAGACACTTAATTGCAGGACTGTAATCAGTAGTTGCACAGACTTGAGACTTGACTCCCATAAGACTACAAGGTCAGGACTGACCCTTCAGACTTGCATGATCCTGTACACTTGCCTTGGACTTGCCCTTTTAATCACATCGATTAAAACCATGAGTGTAATATTACCATGAAGCTGATCATGTATTTACAGCACCACTTATAACAGCATTTTGTGACCATAGGTAAACAAAAAAAGTATTAATTATTATGTAACTTCCATATAACGTCTAGGGGACCTGTGAGAGACATATTTACGGAACAATGATCAATGAAGCAATGCAACATCCTGTCTTGTATTTGGCAGACTTCCTATTTACTTGGTAGTACTTTTTTAATTATTATTATTTCCTGTGCATTTCCTTCCTGTCATCAGCTGCACCTTTTCAGCTGATTAGCATCATAGTCATCCCCGTGCATGGGAGACTCCCTCATGTGTACACAGCTCTGTAGTGTTTCCCTGGTGGTCCACTGGCCTTTTGTCTGCCCCTTGTCTGCTGTGTTGGCCTCTTTCAAACTGCTGCTTACCTGCTTATCAAGACTTTACCATTTTAGACACATCCATACCTCCAGTGTGGTTCTCTGCAAGTTCAAGTGCCAAAAATGCTGCAGCCTTCACATCCCATAATGCAACTTTATAGCATCTTTCCATTTTAAAATTTTCGTTCTACACACATGCCGAGCCCTTCAGCCATATCTGACAGCAGGAAAAACACATGGCGCCCGATCAAGAGTTTCAAGTACGTGTCTGTGCTGGACTGTCTCACGACCCGCTCGCCTCTCATTATGCATGTGTGGATGTTTGAGTTTTTTAAGCGAGAGTTGAGCATCCTGTTAAGATCTCTGCGGCGGCTGTCTGGAAACTGCTCACTGAACAAATTAACAGTGAGGAAATCAGCTGATTCTGCTGGTGTGGACATGTTTCAGATGTCAGTGTCGGAGAATTTCAAAGGACTGATTACGTGGAGTCTGGTCTGCACAAAGATGAGGATGGGTGGCTGTTCTGCTGCACACAGAGTTTTAACAGCAGTGATACGCTTCCTATTGTCTCCGCACCACGCACAATAACAAACAAGCTTCAAGTTTCACGTTTTTAAAAATTGTACTTGATACTTTATATTTCAATACCACTACATTCAAGAGGGTAATATTCTTCTTTTGACCCTACTGTATCTGTAGTTATCTTCCACTTCTGGCAACTGTTTTGTTGTATAGATTTTTGCCAACATGACGTTTACACAATCAACTCTATGAAGAAATCCTATGGTCACAAATGTTTTTTTCAGCAAACGCTGACTCCAACAACCCCCATATTAATGGATGTTTGGCTCAGTAAACAGTGCACAGAGAGAGTAAACACTTTCTCATAAGTTAAGCTGTGTTCTCAAATTAGACTCTGGCCTCTCTGAAAAGGGCTTCTGTCACCTCTCATGGTGCAGTTGTTCTTTATTTTACTGATGATGTGCTTATGTGACGTTCATGAAGCTCAGGCTCAGGTGTTAAAAAACATGTATAAACTGAGGGGTCATGTAGTTCAAAATGGACACTGAATCCAGTTTTCCACAGGAATGCTGTTTGGATCTGCTGCCTCTCAATTTGCATGACTAACTATCCACAATGGAACAAGACGGGTCCATTCTTCTACACGGCCGTCTGCCCACAAACATGGCAGGAATCTGCTGCTGACCCTGGAAAAGGGAAGCGACTCAGCATAGACATGACAAATGTGGGGATCCTTTTCCCCATTTCTACTCTCCCCTTATGTAACACCCAGACCCACTGCACAGTATTCTGAGCTGTGGGGAGTTCCCACATGGAAAAATAATTGGATCGTTTTGGCAACAACCGTTTTTTTTCACAGTCAAATTTCCTGGCACATTTTGCAACATTGTGGTGGCTGGCTGGGGGATTTCTCTGATATAAATTATTTGCATAGATATCTGGGACTAAGGAAAGGACACATATGTTCAGGTACTCATTAGGTCACACAATGAAAACCACATTCCTTTATAGCTCCTTTAGGCTTCACATGTGAAGCGACAGTATGGACTAAACCAAGTAAAAACTGAGAGTGTAGCCAAAACAACTTGGTGCTGGAGTCTGAACTTGACACTGCAGCATCTGCATTCAGGTTTAGCTGGACAGAGAACAACTGGGGCTGCTGGGCAACTCCATTATGGTCATTATAGTTTGATGGAGGATGTGGAGAGATGAATTTTCCTACAGTGGCTCTAAAGTAGTCTGGTGGAGATTTTCCAGCTGGGAGAAGCCTGAATTTTGAAGTCAGACAGCAGGTCTGCAGAGTCTGTGGCACGCGCAGAATAGTTATGCATTAAGTGAGTAAAATATTAACAATTTCTTATCTTTAATTTGTGAAGTCCTGATATGAGTAGGCTTAACACACAGACTGAAAGAAAATATAAATTGATATGCTTTGTTGTCAGCTGGTCTAGTTTGTCTTTGCTGTCCAGAGTTGCAGATGCTGCCTGGGTTTCTACACATTTTAACAAGATTTGGTTTCTTATTATGGTTTCCATGGTGATTTTGAGTAAGCGGTCATGTTTGGGATATGAAAATGAGCAAATGTGGAAACTTTGGGTAGAGTTAGGCACACAAACTGTAATTCCTAAAACAACAAAGAAATAATTTCACATTTATGATATTTAACCTTTATGGCTATGTTTAATTATTTTAATTACCTTATCAGTGAACTAAAGATAACCACATCCTCCAAACTGCCGCTTCCTAAATGAACATAATAACTTAATGTTCCCAAGCAACTGGAAATAAATCAGTAACTACTGCTTGATATACTGTCATTCATTAATGACATCCACCACACCCAGCGATATGAAAACAGCTTGCATGCATAGATCTGAGCTAAGGAAGAGGATCCTCACAAACACAAATATGACAGATATACAGTAAGGGAAGAAAAGTCCCTGAAGGCAACATTAACATTGGGTCATATTAACACCAAAAACTGTGGGCAGTGTAGAAAGCAACAGGAAAACTTCAGTTTTCACCTCACAACCACTTGAATTAAAGTTGTGCTTCTTAAAGTTGTGTCTCCTGATAACTGCTCAAAAATATACTGCAAATGTATGCAAATCTTTCTCAAAGTCTGAAAACTTGACTTGTTCAAGGAGACAGTCTTTTCATTCAGTAACATGCCTTTACTCTGAAAAATTTTACACACGGAAAATGCAACTTCGTAACCTAAAGATCTGAGTCTCCGCGGCACTAAATAAAAACTGCTGCCTTTGACTCTGATCTTTCCCTCTGATGGAGAGAAATGTTCTGTCTGTCTCTGCACATCAAAGCTGTTTCATCCCTGAGTTAGAAACTGTCTGTGACTTGATAAAGCAAACATCAGAGGGGAGACACAGCATCTGAATCACCTCACGCTATGAAAAATCAAAGCTAGAATTAAAAAATGTGATAAAAACTCTGGCAAAGGCTGAATAATTACAAAAAAAACACCAAAGAGGGACAAAGTTTTATGGAACATTTATGTGCCTTTTTTTTTTTTTTTTTTTGATGAAGGGCAGCAGCTGACTAAAACAAACATTAACCATTAAACGTTTCTGACTGCTCCAGTTTGGATAAAGTGACTCAAGGAACTGCAGTTTGACTCAGCTACGAGCTTCAATAGAATAAGTCACATGATGTTGGTTAGTGGGTCTTCACAGGCATGCTGGTAAAAGCAGATGGTGTCTGCACCACCCGACGTCTCTAAGACGAGATGAGGTATTCATCAAGTTTTTACACCCTCATCTGCCTGTTCTTTGTGCCCCCCTCCCCCACCTCCACACAAACATGGAGCAAGTGTGTGTCATTGCAACTGCAGTTATTTAGCCCCTCCCCCACTCCTGCACTTTTACCAGCCCTGCTTTTGTGTCTGCTTTCGCTTGAGGCCTCAGTGAAAACTCACCACTTGATCCACTGTGCAGATAGTAAAAGTGGATTCATATGACATGACACACTTTGAGGCCTTGTGATTTGTCTGCTGGTGTCTCTTCAAAAACAAGCAATAATACTATTATCTGTGAAATATAGATTTCTGGGCTCTTTCTTTCTCCCTCAGCTTGCTCAGGACACATCAGATGATTATCACACACATGTACAGACTCTACACTCTTTAATAGCCACAACCATCTCATTAGTTTACACAACATCACAACCAAAATGACTGTTTATGACTTTGTAAATACCCGCCCTGATATATGGATGGTTGTTAGAGGGTATGAGGGGGCAATTGCAGCAACAATCCACAAGCACACACTTCAAGAAACCAGCCACAGGAGAGAGGAGGACAACACAGTTCCCTTCCCTAAAGCAAGTAATGCAGGTGTATGCATTTACCTGTTGTTTAACTTTGTGCAGATAAGATATATATCAATCAGATATCAATATTGTACATGTGTCACAATAAATACAGTGATGCAGAGTTTTTGACCACTGCCCTATCCTTGATGCAAAGCAGCTGGAAGAGGACACAGTGACACGTTTTAAGTGAGAAGTGTAGCCTTCTGTTTCCTCAACTGGAAAAACAAACTACATTAAATCACTGGGGAAACCAGCAGCTTTATTCCTGGAATACAGTGTTACATATTTTCATCAATAAGCTGTGTGTTGCTAACTGCACTTCCTCTAATGTGCATGATGGTAGATATTTTGAAAGTTACTGTCTCACACAGGATATGGTTGAGGGTGACTCTTCACTGAGGTTGTGTCTAAAATCACTCACTCACTCACTTTTCAGACACTATTTAACTAATTCACTTTGAAATGTTCGTCCTTTAAATACAAGGGTAATGCATGATGGTATATGTTGCTTGGTTGTACACTAGTTTTCATGATGCATTATTGGACATTGAGGATCAAGTTATAGTATCCAGTATGACCATGAGAAGTAGTGAGTGATTGCAGACACAGCCAAACTTTCAAATTTCAGTACAATATATATAAGAAAATAGGTCCGTCAGTGCCCCACCCACAATACTTACAAAAACTACACATGGAAGCATTTTCTAATCTTCCTCCACTGTGGCTGTGGTCTGATTCATTTTACAGGACTAAAACCAAGGCCAAAAGACATATGGTGTTTTTTTCGCTTAAAATTAAGATGAATTTGATTTAAAAATGAAAGGCCTTTGGGTGTCTGACTGTTGTCTGACTGCATGTCACTGGTTACAGTTAAGTGTGTCGTTAAAACCTTTTTCAGATCATTTACTGTTATTTAAAGGCTGAATAGTTAAGCAGGGCAGCTCTGACCCAGTTTGAATACATAAATAAATCACCAAATGAATGTTGTAGACCAGTCCATCCACCCAACCTCCTCTCTAACCCTTTTAACGGCACTACAAAGATGTCATGCCACCTCCACTTTTGCTGCACAGAGAGGAAAAGGAGGACAATCATAGCATGACTGCATAACCACAATACGTTGGTTGTCAGAAAACACAAACATAAACTCTGTTTACGTTGAAATACTAAAAGACATGCTGTCATTTCTCATGTGAGGACACTCTCCCAAATTTAGATTTTCTCAGTCACTTTTTGGACGCTTTCTGGTGACTACACAGGTGCTGCGTCCATGTTTTCCACTGTTTTTGAGCCCAGACAACACATTTAAACAGACAGGAACACCTAACGATAAATTATAATACTGAACTAGCCTCAGAAATGTATTTAATATGACGACTTTCCTGTAAAACAAAACCAGCCTTTCCTCTCTTTCTCTTTCCTCACTTACGACAGTGTCCACATACAAACATTCAGCTGTCCTGTCCTCTGTGCACACACAGTTGTTTGAAGCCTTGTGTCTAAATCTGAAGTGGGTGCAGCACAGATGGTGGATTCAGGGCATCCCATAATCTCTGTCCGTCTGACAGCTGAGGGTGGCTGTGACACACTGCTCTCTGATGGGCTTGTGTGTATATCACTTACACACAGTCTGTGTCTGACGCACATATGGTTGCTGTCACAAACACCCATGTACAGGATGTTGTGACTAAATAATAGTCTAGCTATTTGGTTGTGCGTTTCCATGGCAACCCCATCTGCAGTCTCCTCAGTCTTTACAGCATGTGAGGCATCTGTGGTTGCCATAGAAATGCACAACCAAATAGCTAGACTATTATTTAGTCACAACAACGTCCTGTTGTTACTAAGACCTCAGTTCCCTTTAACAGACATATACAGCTGTTTCCTTGCTGCTGTGACAGTAACATCTCACAGTTCTGCTCAGATTAACTACTTGGCTCTTTCTTTCTTTCTTTTTTTTTTTTTCTTTTTTACAATTACCCAGTAAAACACAGCAGGGTACATACTTTTAGGGTTTGAATCACCTCATGGCAGCCATTAAATCCATTTTCTACAGTTAAGGAAGGATAGCCAGTTAAGGTGGACCCAGTGTGTTTTCTCTGAGCCACGGTTTCTACATCTTGCCCATATATGGCAGCAGTTGCGTTGCAATTGTGACGAGAAAAGATGCGTTTTCATGTCTTTGAATGAGCCACACAATCTGAACCTGAGCTCGACTCAACCACTGTACACCCTGTGCAGCTTATGTTCCCCTTCACAGCAGAGCTTTGCTGCAGGGTGCGTGGAAAGTAGCGGTTCACTTCACTGTAGCCGCAATTAAAGCTTCAAATCACCGCAATCCCTGCAATCTGTGCCCTGGGCTGAACTGGTCCTAGAAAGAAGAAGAAAGTAGGGTTTGTTTGTTTAACGTACCTGGACACGGAGGTTGTGACGGACGGGTTTGGACCTGACTGAGCCGCGGTGAGCGCTTCTGACTGCAGCGGGAGCAGAGGCGTCGAGACGGCGGGGCAGCGGAGCACAGAGCCGCTGTTTATGCTTTTGGCCCGGGACACTCCCCGTTATGACACTCCCCTGGTCGGCCTGCTGCACCGCCTGCAGAGGGGCGGCATGCACATGCGTCTGTCCGTCCGTCCGTCCGTCCACCCATCTATCTATCTATCTATCTATCTATCTATCTATCTATCTATCTATCTATCTATCTATCTATCTATCTATCTATCTATCTATCTATCTATTTGTCTATTTGTCTATCTATCTATTTGTCTGTCTCTATGAGGCCTTCAGTTGTGTTTTCTTTGCAGGCAATTGAAATTAATCCTTAAATGTTCATGGTGTTTTGTGAGGACATTAGTTACACATTGATCAAACATCACCAGTTACTTCCTCATATGCCAGTCTTACTTCTCTATTTCAGTCTCAATCTACATTTGAATGTGAAGGTGGTTTTAACCTTCTAAAGTTGTAAATTTAATCTGGGCCATGTCCACGTCTGCACACTGAACAACACTGCCCCTGTCTGGTCAAGGTGGACGTCTGGATGGTTCATAGGCCAAACCTACAGTTTATGTCAATGCAAACTGTGCACAGTGCCTTCGTGTGATTCCAGCACTGGTTCAGTGTAGATGCAGGTGTGTGAATGACTGAATGATCACTGTTTTTCCATGTGCTCACTAAGGGCCTGAGTGAGGCTCAACTGGTAAACTTTACTTGCTTTAAGAGAGAGAGAGATAATCCTCCCTTCCTGCAAAAAGACTGTGCCAGAGGAGTCTGTGCATTTCTCTGAGCTGTTACTGTGAGCCGTCCTCCCACACACCTGTATTAAAAGTACTGAATGTGAAGTTTCTAATGTGTGTAAATGTGCCAGAAAGGAAGCAAATCAAAACAGTGCTGTGGGTGCCAGGTATATGTGCTTGTGTGAATATTATTCACCTGAGCCTAGATGTCATCTTGGTCTCCTTCTTCTGCGCCAAGAAAATACATGTATTTTGCTCATGATTATTCAATACCAGCCAACAGCTCTTACAATCATCACACTGTGACTGCAATGTACCTTCCAATTGCTACACTTTGATTTGTGCATTATGTGGTTGTAATATCTGCAACAGGAGTGTGAAAGCATACAGAAAAATGCGACTTTTATGGCCTTGAAACGCAATCTGAAGCTTACACTGTATTGACTGACGTTTTGAGATGTTTTCTGGCCACTAAAGACAGATTTGTCTTTTTTGGACACCTACCATTCAAGGGGTTTAGAGCTATTAGAGACCACAGCACTGGGTGGTGTGGCACTAACAAAATGTTTATGTTTTACAAAACTGTTATCTGAAGCTGGATAATAAGAAGCTACAGCCATCTGTAGCAACTTCACTAGCAAACAGCTTTTTGGGAGTGAGTGAAGTGTCTCTGTGGATGTTTCTGGACGATAGAGTCGTTCCTCAAAATATCAACAGTTTAGTTTTACTGCCTCCAAAGTGACTGCAGGTACTGTTGATTTAGTTGAAATAGCCATTGTGAGAAAGCCTCTATCACAGTCTGTTATCACAGAACCAGGAACCAGTCATAGTTACCTTCTATTGCTCCCACAGTTTGTGCACTTGTTAATAGATCAACTTTTCATGATCATGAGCTGCCATGTCACATAAAAGCCCATGCATCTGGCATGCTGGTGCGAGTTCTGTCAAACTGCTTCAGACTGAATGCACTGGAAAAGCTCATAAAAAAATGAATGTAACTGTTTATTTTACTCAATGGTGAGACTACAGAGAAAACATCTGTCCAGCCATTAAAACTGGGTTTTTAAATTGCTGAACATTTATTTTGTTCCATTTTCTGCCTTGTTAGGCAAACTCCACTATTGCTATGTCACTAATGACATTTGATATCTGACTGTAAATATCATGTTGGTCTTGATGCCTGACAACAGTTGTTGAAGACTTTACTGATTCTTTTAAATGCTCCATGTTGAGTCATTGCAACTGAGGATCCACTAAGTAGTTGAAACAGTAAATTACAACACTTTGTGATGTTTTGGGTGTTTTTAACTGACACCAGGGAAATTTAGACTCTGTTTTGGTCTTAACCTGGTAGCTTAAAGAAAAGAGAGACACAGAAACATGTAAACTTGTATATGAGTTGTATTTGCGATGGTATAGGGATAAAATATTTTCTTGGAGAAAAAAATCTAGCATGATGTTTTCAATAGTAACTGTCCTTAAAATAAGAATATATAATAATAAATATATGGGTTAGAAAAAGTAGCTTTGAAGACTTTGAAGACTTAAGTTTTAACGAATACCTTCCTCCACTGTTTATACAAAAACATTTATTCTGGGGATATTTTATTCATACATTTGCCTGTGGAAGAGGAAACTGATTAACAAGCATTAACACAGTCACAAACAAGCAGAAATGAAGCAAACATAATGCAGTCTCACAATGACAGCCTCCTTTCTCTCCTGGAGTCAGTTTTTCAGTCGATTGTTTTGTAAATCCTATAATATTAGATCCATTATTGTAAACAAACATTTACAAATCACAATAATGGTTTGTTTGGAAATCATAACACAAATTAAGACCACATATTATATATATTTTTGAAATATGTTTACCTTTGGAATATGGGAAGAGAAATGATTGATCCCTATTAGTAATCAGTTGGCCTTTACTTTTCATATTTACCCTCATGGTCTGAAGTCTCGGTGGCCCTCTAGTGGACAATAGACCAAAAAGCAGGGTCGTTTTTATTATATCAGACTGGCACAGATAGACTGATATAGTTGCCTTAATGGTAAATTAAATTTTAATGATGTGGTAAATTAGAAAACAATCTCCTTTCCCCCTATCTTCTATTTATTTACCCTTAAACGCAGGTGTATGACTATGACTATATTGTAAATGTTGTATTAGGTCGTCAGGAAAACAGTTTTGTTCCCGTTGGAAGCACAATGCCATTAACAGCTTTATGGAAATTACATGTTGCCTTAAACAGATTCTGTCTATTGAATTATTCTCGCTGCTGCATTGTCTACCAGTTTTTTAAACAAGCAGCTGTAATTCATACAAACATTGTATGACTCCAGTCATGGATGAAAACATCCCAACAAGAAAGTCTTGTTTTTTGTGCCTTGCTGCCTTAGACAGTAACACATGCTGCATTCACAGCCTTGGAGGAAATCCCCATTGCCTCGACAGACTGGACACTCAAGACTTAGGACTAGAGTTGGACTTAAAGGGTCAGCTCACACAAAATGACCTTCCCATCAGCCTTAGCTGTGAATCTGTGTTTAGTACCATGCTAACACTCCAAACTAAGATAATTAACACAGTAAATATTATATTAACTAACCATTGCTTGTTACCATTGTTGCTGTGAACTTGTTAAGATAATAGCATTAACCTTGAGTTCAAAGCACCGTGGTGCCACAGTAGAGCCTCACTGGGCTGTATTCTTCATTAATCTGTTGAACTGAGCTGGAGGGGTGCATGTCTGTTTCACCAAAGGAGTTAAAGGAGGAAAAAGAAGGTACCCTGGTAGTAGAAAGACAAAAACATTCAAATTTGCATTTCAAAACTTAACAACAGGGTCTGGTCCTGGTTATTCTGAATTGTCAACAGACCTCACTGTGCACAGGTGTCATTAGAAACTACCACAGACAAAGTCCCAATGAAAACAGTTCACAGTGAGATCTGCAGTTTACACTTAAAGATGGATCAATGCAGACCTCAGGTTTTCTGCTGTAAATCTGAGGCTTTCAACATGGGTGTCCATCGCTATCTCTGCTGACAGTTTTCTTTACTGTCTGTCTCTGTGATGAGGGGCAGGTGCTGGGCCAGCAGAGGGGTGCACTGCTGCTGGATGTTTGAGTAAGATTGAGGGCGACCCTGTCTTTGGAAACGTCAATTAAAGGGTTTGAAGTCATTGAAAGGTGAAGTGGGTCAGAAAGTGGTGCCTCGGAGTGAATTGACAGCTTCACGGAGTCATCACTGAGTCTTCACTCAGTGTAAGATATTGCAGCTGGCAGTTTACTCCAACTGAACATGCCTCTGGCAAAAAAATATTTTTCTTTTATTCTTTTCTCGTGGGCTCAGACATTTGACGATGTTCCTCACATTCCTGCATTTCTTAGCAAGCCACTGCTCAGGAATGCTGAATTTCTCTTTTCTTCAGTGGGCATACTCACGCTGAAAAAGATAAAGGATCTGCCGTGTCCATGTGGGTGGTGAAACTATCACTTACACATCTGAAGGTGTCTGTTGTGCCAGGAAGTCTTTCAAGCTCTTCAGTCCTCTACAGAGTGCATGAGCAGACTGTGGCTCTGTCACAGTATGTTTCACTATCTGAAAATAATGTGAAGCAAAGGAAAATATATTGTTTTTAAATGTTGACAGGTAGTAAAAGACAAATTTAAATTGTGGATTGCATGTAAATAAATATTTTAATAATTTTTAAGGTGATCTGTATATGAATAGTAACACTGACCACACTAAATGATGTATCATAGATAACATTATTGACAAATTTAAGTCCACTAATCAGGAAAGTACCAACAGGCACCACCCAAGTCTCTTTTCTTACAATATGCAATTTCTCCTCTTTTTCTCTGTCAGCACATCAACTCAAACACAGAGAAGCCAAAACCACTATGTCCATAATTGCTGTGATTGTTTTGAACAAAGTCTTTTGAACAAAAACACTGACAGTTGCAAAATATTAACTTGGATCTCACTTTCAAAAAAAAGCATTAATTTAACATTTTGCCATACTTTATCTTTAACACATTGTATGTTTTCTGTTATTTAATGTACAAAGACAAAACTGTTCTGTCTCATTGAACTAAATCTTGTATTACTCAATTACTTTAAAGGTTTCTAACCCCTTCCCAAGAAACTTGAAAGATTACGTTCCTTGTAAGATCATCTAGATAAAATACATCAGCATGGTTAAGCAGCAATCTGTTTTGTATTTTAAGCTATTTTAATAGAAGAGAAGTGGAGAAGGTTAATGTTAATAATGATGATGATGGTGATCTTTCACGCTTGTTTTGCTGAACACCTTCTTTCCTGGTTTTGAGCATTATGACACAGGAAAACCAATTCATTCATGAAGAATTTTTCAACTCTTCTGGAGATCTGAGGAAGACTGTTTAAAATAGCTTTTAATATTGCACTCTTCGTCGTCATAAGTAAATAATCCAGAATCATATAAACTTTGTTGAAAAAGTGAAATTCACAGAGTTTGTGTCTGGTTCTCAGGAGCTCTTTGATAGATGGTGACTGTCTGTTCAGGAGTAATGATAGTGACCTTTACCTTTATAAATGTGGGGATGTACAGAGGTGATTTATGCCCATATGTTGATGGATTCTATTGTGGACTTAATGTATGCATGGACTACAATCTGAAAATGCTTTCACATAAACGTGATATGACTTTCATTGTTGAGTGGCAGTCAAACTGAAATACTGTCCTCTAGATATTTCAGCAGGCGTGTGGCCTTCATTCACTGCTTTTCACATACCAAATAAATTGGTACTTCAGTGACGTTTGTATGAAAGATCATTATATCACTGCTAGAAGTCACAGTGTGACTGATCCTATTTCCTTCTCCATCTAGGTGTCCATCTTTGTGCACGCGCGTGGCTGTGCATCCGCCATGCCGTGTGCGCGCGCATTATAAAAAGCCTTTGGTTCACGTGCAGAGAGGCTGTGGAGGGGTGGGGAAGAAGTGACTTGTGGGATGCGAAGTAGCCGGCGGCAAGAGAGACAGAGGGGGAGAGTGAGTGACACAGAGGGAGAAACAACAGAGAGAGGAGCGGGAAAGCAAAGGAGGGGAATCGTAAAACAACCAGTGTTACGGTTAATTTAGCGCCTGACATCCAGGTTTGCGCAGACACAACAGCGGAGATTCAGCGGAAGAAAAGTTCAGATCCCACGAACCAGCGCGTGGGAGTGGGAAGCAGGATCGTGACTGACTGAGGCAAGCTCCACTGTCTGTCTCGTCATGGCAGGTAATTCAGTTAAACCACTGCACACACAAACACCTTTAACAGGCCGGCGTTTTCTCAGCACCACTCTGTCCCAACAACCTTTCTGCCCCGGCGGCTGAAAGGCTTCGCTAACATTAGCTGCCGTGAGTGTCAGCGTAGCTAATGGTAGCTAGCTAACAAAACTTAGCTAGTGCTAACGTTAGCTAGCTAGCAAACCGGAGTGTCGCCCATCTGGCCTGTCTTTGCCGACTAAAGCTAGCTCGCCAGCTGCTGCTGCTAGCAAACGATAGCTGTTTACCACTATCACCGGCCCGGCACCAGTCTTGCAAGCTAACTCTCATTCCGTGCTAGCCAAACACAGCTATCCGTGACACTCTAGGCTAACTTCTCGTAGCCGAAACCACTGATTGTCAGACTTGTGCATGAGTTAATTGATAGTGTCTGGCTTGTCGATAAGACTGGAAAATAAAGCATAGCTAATGTTAAAACGGGCTATTTCCACTGGAGTGCACATATTTCTCAAACATGCCGCGGCTGGCTTGACAAGCCAGGCGAGCTAACGTTAGCTCAAACTTTGACATTGCCCACATGCAGGCTAGCACCGCGGGCCTGCTGCAGGTTGACCAAGCTATTAAATATTACGTGCAATGAATGAAATAACCGAAGAGTCAGCGAGCGAGTGGTGAGGACACAAATATACTTAATTGTGAAAATCGTCTCTTCAGATTTGACCCAAATAGACAAGGACCTGTTTAGCTTAATGTAGCAATTCAAATTTCATTCATCGGATACGAGGTCAGGGAATGTAGTAAATTATTGGTAATAAAATTATGAACGACTTCGTCCCATCTTGCTAATTGACATTAATGGGTCTTTAATAATATGTCAAAAATAGGTTACTTGTATTATATTTAGTATATGCGTCCCATCCATTTGGGCGGGGAAACGACACTGATCTTCAAGCATTGCACATTATCCTCGTGTTGAAAGTGATCGATGAGATGATTTGCACATTAAAACACCTGTTTGCTTTATGCATTTTCTTCTTCAACGGATGCTGGCAATCCGTGAGAGTGCTAAATCTTTTTCTTGACCAGAACCAACCCTGTCCTGGCATTTTGTATTAAATCATGATTCATTTTGGAATATGTGTGTGATGAAAGCACAGTGACTCATAAATGTCCTTGATTATTCTGCAGAGCTCTTCACTATGTACAGACGCTGTTATTGACAAATCAGACCAGTTTTAATTGTGTAATAACAGAAATTATCATGTGTAGAAAAATATGATGTACAATAGAAATATGATTATATCAACTATGTTCCTTGTGCAATGACATATTCTGATGGGGAACATGTTGAGGTGAGTGTTGGGGGTCATAATCAATCAATGCAGAATTGTTGATGTTTAATGTTGGAGCTAGGTGTGAGAGCCTCACTTATATAATAGCTGCCCTGTCTTACAAAGAAGGATGTTTCAAGGCTGCATTTGCCTAGTGTTGTTGTAATCTGGGGTTAAAACAATATTCATGAACACCATTTGACATTTACATTTAATCTCAAAGTGAAAAGCGCAGTACCAAGCAAGACTTCACAGTAATGATTTGATGTACGCATTTATACACGCATTTGCACAGCAAAGATAGTTAACATCCAAATGTCCTGTATGTTGTTTCATACTTAATGTGTCTATAACATCACTGGGCTAATATGTGTTGGACAATATCCAAAGCTAGATTTATAGTTTTAAGAGAGAATGATAGATCATATCCAAGAACAATTTCATGTTTGCTTGGAGGTTATGCTGCAGAAGTTGTGATAGGATATGTGCACATATATGACCATGCAAATTTTCACAACAGGCCTACTATCTGTCTGTTGTTCAACATTGTTTCATTTATTCTACACTGCTCAAGAATGACATGTTGAAACAATATCCTTTGAGGAGGTACTTCTTTTGAACTATTTGCATGCACATGCAAGAAATGTCCAACTACATGCATAGTATTTTGACATACCTCCTGAGGTTACTGAGTACCTCTTTCTAAGCAAAAACTTTAAACCTGGCCATGTTCATTTTTCCCAACCTTAGTTAAGAGCTGTAAATTTATTAAACTTGCAATCAGCCAGAATTTTACTTTTTTTTTTCTTTTTAATAAATCTCTGCAGGACCTGGAGGTGACATGCAGTGGTGCTTCTCTCAGGTGAAAGGAGCCATCGATGACGACGTAGCAGAAGGTATGAGCTCTGCCAAATATTGAGTATTTATGAGTACACCATGGATGGGGAAAATACACAGCGGCTTGCAATGACGTGAAGTTAGCAGTTCTACATCTTCCCCGTTTTTTCATTTCCACAGGCTAGCATGGTATAGCGGTGTTGTAATGTGACGAGCTGTGATGCTATGCATTTCAACTGCACACTCAATGCAGTTGGACAGTAATATGCTAGATTTTAAGCCTAACTGTAACACTCTTCTCCCGTAACTACACTTTCAGTCAGTGCAAAAAAAATGACATTTTAAAAGGGTCATTGTATGAAAATGAGTTTTTGCAGTTCCTGTGTGAAGTAAGACCCTGTGGTTTCATTCCTACATTCTGTTCAGACAGCAGCCTGTTTCCTGAATCCTTGGCTGTATTGGACATGTAATTCTTTGTTAAAGTTGTACTAATACAAACAGAAGTCAAAAGTTTTAGAACACCCTGATTATTATTATTTTTTTAAATTTAAACTTCAAACAGTGTGTAGGGGAGACTCTCAATCAAAACTATAACAAAAGGTTTAAATTTGGTGATGGTGTGAAGTAGTGTTCAATCATGGGAGATATCTTGACCACAATAGCTGTCATCACAGTCTTTGTTAGGATTCCCTCAGTATCAATTTCAATTTCAAATTCAGTCTTTTCATCTTCCCTAGCTGATAATAGCATTTAAGGTAAAATATTTTCTTGCATGCTGCTTGACATGTTTAATCAATCAATACACCTTAAATATCAATATGACAACTTGGATCATTCCATTTGTTTTATTGGCTCTCTTGCATGACACATCTTGAAATATGCAAGCTACTATTATTCTAGTTCCTCACTTGCAGGAAAGGTGACACAGCATATTTCTGGTGTGCTCCAGCACCACTACACTTATGGTGAATTGAGCATACACACAGATGTATGTGTTCACAGTAAAATTGATCTTCTTCACTGATAAATTGACATTTAAATAATTAAAAATTATACTTTCATTTTAGCTTCTTCTAACCAAATTTCTGCTGATACAATTACAAAAATGTGAACTTTACATGTCTTTCTCAGAGATCAATCCCAGCTAAGGGAAGACAGCACTTGGCTGGGGTTCTGCTATGGCACATTTTATTGTGCAAATTGTTGAAAAATGTGTTTATAGCTAGTGAAAAATTACTAGTACTAATAATTAGTGCTGCCCTAATATTAGACAGGACTACAAGTATGTAGTGAGGTACCCTAGATACTAACTTGCATGAATTTTCATTTACATTGGGCCTCAGGGTGTACAACGTTGACAAAGGCTTCTTACGACAACCTTTGCAGCATTGTCTTTCTGCTCTATTGGTCAACAAAGGGGTGTGTGTGTGTGTGTGTGTGTGTGTGTGTGTGTGTGTGTGTGTGTGTGTGTGTGTGTGTGTGTGAGAGAAGAAGCGTACTTCGGTAACAACATACTGCTGCTGGAGGAAGTATGTAATGTTGTCTGAGTGAGGGGGAGAGAAAAGGGAGAATCTAGGTTACTGATCACTTTCCGTCTGCTCTACATGCTCCGACATCCGCCTGCATCTCTGGGCATACACGCTCATCTATCTAGTACGCTCTGATTCCTGGACAGTTAAATCCAGAGTTAGTTGGGATTAACTGAGATGTTCCTCATTGTCTTTAGTATTAGAAAGAGGTTGTTCCATTTCAATTTGAAGATAATATTGTCAAGAATGTCTGTCTGTTTAAAAGTCTGTTATGTTTGTGTGTCTTCTGCAGCGGACATCATATCCACAGTTGAGTTTAACCACACAGGGGAGCTGCTGGCCACAGGAGACAAGGGTGGGCGTGTAGTCATTTTCCAGCAGGAAATAGAGGTATAGCTGCATGTTGTCTTCTGAATTTTATTCCCACACACTATCCATTTTAGAGTAGGTTAACTTCTAAGCTCAATTAGTCAAAAGTTTAAAAAAAAAAAAAAAAAAAAAAAAAAAAGAGAAATTGTGGAAATTGTCAAAGAAAAAACTTTTTTGGTTTTAGAGGTTAACTAGTGATCTGCTTGATGTCTTTGCCAGTTATATTTTGAGAAAATCATCAAAGGTAGAACAAAAATCATCACCCTGGCTTGTTCTTGTCTAACGTCAGCTCCTTTTATTTTATACTTTCCACGACTCCTGGCAGAATAAGAATCAGCCTCAGTTCCGGAGTGAATACAATGTTTACAGCACTTTCCAGAGCCATGAGCCAGAATTTGACTACTTGAAGAGTTTGGAAATAGAAGAGAAGATCAACAAGATTCGCTGGCTTCCTCAGAAAAATGCTGCTCAATTCTTGTTGTCAACTAATGGTAAGTTAGTCATTAAAACACAAACTGACTTTAAATTCGATTACACATAGGTGTAATTAAAAACATTTCTAACAGGAACAAGAATTGAAATGAATATTACTGCAAATATAATTATTTCCTCCCTTTTCCATCTTGGGCAGATAAGACAATTAAATTGTGGAAAATCAGTGAACGAGACAAGAGACCAGAGGGCTATAATCTCAAAGAGGAGGATGGACGCTACAAAGACCCCAACACTATCACATCACTGCGGGTATGTATTTAAATCAACCACAACCCAAGAAGTATCTAAAATAGTCCAATAGCTCAGCCACACCAGGCCCCTCAGTATAAATAATCCCTACTCACTCATTTGATACTTAGTTATTTTGTATATTTGATGATATATTATAAAAAAAAATGCATTGAACCAAAAATACCACAGGCATGACTTTTGAGGCGTAAACACAATGCACACCTTGCAGCTTGACTGTTTGTATGAAGTAAGCCAGATATATATCCAGATATACAGTCCATGTGACCTATTAAAAAGATGATTTTCTCATATTTTCTGTCCTGTGGCTATGCCATTGGTTGAACCTGCTGACATCATAGTCTGTCTGTTTGTAAAATGCCTAACATGGTCCTGAGAAGATGTCTCATCAGCCAAAATAACTGTGGCTTTAATAGAGGTGTGGTGAGGCTTTTCCTGTGGATGCTGTTTCTTTATCAAAGTGCATTCAGAGATGATAGCTCTGTATAATATGCAAGACATAAATGGTTGTATGTACAACTTCTATGAGAAACTACTACTTGTTATCTTTCATGGCTAAATATTAATTCAAAATCTTATGGCAGCCTTTAATGCAAAAGTATTAAATATGGGTGTGTGCCATCAGGAAGGGCTACCAGTTTGGCTATCTTTTCTGTTGCTAATGGCAAAGAGAACCAATCTGAGCCACCTCAGCTGCTCTTTGAGCCTATGTCAGGACTCCTGTCAGAAACAAATCTTTTGGGTGTAGACCCAACAAATGGTGAACAGACCGGTTCACATTTGTTGTCTCATGGCAATTGTAGACTGCTGTATTGACTAGAAAGGGAAAAGAAATTTCTTTGTCAGACTTGCATGGGATGGGCAACTGAAAAATCCACCTGACATGCAATAGTATCTATACTATACTGCTATACTGGTTGCATGCTCTGGTAATTAAAGTATGTGAAAATGATCTGACAGGAATGTGCCACAAATAGGTTTTAGAGTTTCAACATTCATCCATGTATTTGTCCTGTTTTTTTTTTTGTTTGTTTGTTTGTTTGTTTGTTTGTTTTTTTCTTTTTTTTCTTCTTCTTCTTCTTACCTCAGGTACCAGTTTTAATACCCATGGATCTCATGGTGGAAGCCAGTCCACGGAGGGTGTTTGCCAATGCCCACACCTACCATATCAACTCTATCTCAGTCAACAGTGACAATGAGACTTATCTGTCTGCAGACGACCTCCGCATCAACCTCTGGCACCTCGAGATCACTGACCGCAGCTTTAGTATCCTTAAATGCATTTGGCTGTGTTTGTCTGTGCACCTGCCAAATTCTTGAAACTCAATATTAATTAACATTAATTAATGGATTGGGCACAATACTGTCACAATACTACAAGGTCTTTTATGTCTCACTGTCATCCCTGTTCCTTTTCCCTCCAGACATGCTTAATTAAGTGGTTTGTTACAGTCTGATTTTTTTTTTTTTTTTTTTTTTTTTCCCTCCTATGCAAATGTCCTGATAAAATCTATGTTGCTGAAGAAAAATGCATTGTACACAATACATAAACCAGATGTGTTGTAGTCCTAACCTCTTGAAAGTGTTATCCTCTTAACCCTGTGCTCTTCAGACATTGTTGACATTAAACCAGCCAACATGGAGGAACTAACAGAGGTGATCACAGCAGCTGAGTTCCATCCTCATCAGTGTAACACCTTTGTCTACAGCAGCAGCAAAGGAACCATCCGCCTGTGTGACATGAGGGCTTCAGCACTATGTGACAAGCACTCCAAATGTGAGTACCCCTTTTAATCATGTATCTGCCTCAACAGCTGGATTAAAGAGTATATTCATTATGCTAAGACTCTTAAACTACATCCCTCTCAGACTGTTCCTTTGGAGGATACAGCAGTTTGACTTGGTGCATTGTTCCTTATGTTTGTTTCATGTTCTTTCTCTTGACTAGTATTTGAGGAGCCAGAAGATCCCAGCAATCGTTCCTTCTTCTCTGAGATCATATCCTCAATCTCAGATGTTAAATTTAGCCACAATGGGCGATACATGATGACCAGAGACTACTTGTCTGTGAAGATCTGGGACCTGAACATGGAGAACAGGCCAGTGGAGACCTACCAGGTGAGACTGACAAACAAGCACAATATGTGTTGTCAAGTTTTCTACACTTGTAAGAGGCTATGAGAGACCCGTCATCAGCTCTAAATTTAACAAACTGATGGCCACATTTCCACAGACTCCATAAAATGAACAGCAGGTATAGTCCAGCACTTCCTGCTTATTCTTTGTGCTTTTTAACAGTCTCTTGGCAGCGATATTGTAATGTCTGCTTTAGATCCTGGTCATTTCCTGTCATTTTAGTGCCTTGCAGCACAGACAATTTTGATTCTCTGAATTCATGTGGGTTTCAAAGCTAAATATGTACATTCTCTGGAAGGTATCTCACCTTGCTTGAACCAATTTCTGAATTAAGTTAGGATTGTTCAGTCAAATAATTTTTTGATCATCTCAACAAAAATGTAATTTATTTTACACCTGTCCATGGACACAGTATAAAAATTTTTTTCATTTAAAAATGTATTCAATGTGAATTTAATCTTAATTTAAATCCACTTAGTGATGCGCATTTTTTCTGAACAATGGCCACACCTTTCTTTTTTCTTTTTTTTTTTTTTAATCCTTGTAATTTCACACAGTGACCACTAGGAGGTACCCTAACTATATAGTGTTATTGTGCACTCGGGTTTGCATAGAAAGTTGTTGTTTATTCTGGGATAAATTTATAGATAATCCCATCAACCTACACTTGAGCATCTACATAATTAAGTCTGACTTTTTGTGTGTCTGCCACTAATCAACACAGGTTCACGAGTACCTGAGGAGCAAGCTGTGCTCGCTCTATGAGAACGACTGCATCTTCGACAAGTTTGAATGCTGCTGGAATGGCAATGACAGGTGAGGGCATACAGGGGGCAGACAAATTAACACCTTGAAAAATACTTTTCTCTGTGGCACTTAGCTGTTTGAACTCATGCTGTTGTATTAAATTTAGCTTTTTTTTTGTTTGTTTGACTGCACCTGCAAATTAAGACAGATAGATTAACTCTGAATCCTTTAGTGTTTAATAGTTTGCAGAATGCTGATGGCACCAATTTTATTACTAAAAAATTCTTCTTGCCACTGAAATATTATCGTTTTATAATTTTCTATATTATTGTACCAAATTATTTGTCCATCATCTACATAGCATTGATGCATTCAGTTTAAGTCTACTACCCTGAATTTTGGTGAAAACACAAAAATGTTGTCAGGACATTATCCTAAAAACAATTGTGTTCAAGGCTCACAATCCTTTCCATTCTCCCCCCATCAGTGTGGTGATGACTGGCTCATACAACAACTTCTTCCGGATGTTTGACCGTGGCCACAGGCGGGACGTAACCTTGGAGGCGTCCCGAGAAAACAGCAAGCCCATGCAGGTCCTCAAGCCCCGCAAAGTGTGCGCTGGTGGCAAGCGCAAGAAGGATGAAATCAGCGTGGACAGTTTGGACTTCAACAAGAAGATACTTCACACTGCCTGGCATCCCCAGGACAACATCATCGCAGTGGCAACGACCAACAACCTCTACATATTCCAGGATAAAGTGAACTAACTACAGGGGTGAGCTTATATGAAATCTGGCGTGGGTGATGTCATGTGTACTACCTGCTGCCTCACAGCTTCATCCAGAGTGATCTGTGGTAACACCAATAACCAGCATCCCTGTCTGTTGCTACTTGGTGACCAGACTTTGCCACTTTGTTCTAGATGTGGACAGAGGAAGCCTTGCTCTTGCCCATCATCAGCCTGTTTGTGGCAGAGTGACACCTGCCTTGTTGTTTAAGTGATGTTGTGCCAATTTATTTCCTTTGGTATGTTTTTTTTTTTTTTGTTTTTTGTTTGTTTTTTGCCAGCCCACCACCCTCTTCTTCCCCTGGGGTAATGTGGCTAAACCAGTTTGATTTACTTAAAATTCTGAATACAGACACACTTATTTTTATAACTCCTCCCATGGCTCTGTGGTAGAAAATAAAAGAAACACTTATTTAGTTTGTCCCTTTTATTGTCTTGTGCCATTGTAGTGTTTATTTTTCTAAGAAAAAAATTGACAGTTTTTTTTTTTTTTTGTGTATACACATTTTATTAATTCAACCGTTATACTGTCATAGTAATCTTTGATTCTCCTCACTTGTTTCCTCTTCCATTAAACCATGCATACTCAACAGTCACCAAAGTATGCTCACTTTCTTTACACACTTGCTGCTCAAACTGGACAGCAACACCTCAGCGGTTAGTTTGAGAAGTACAGTGTGTTTTCACAGATTCAAAGCTCAGTCCAGTGAGAGGTTATCCCAATCACTGTCACTGTGCTTCAGACTCTGGCTGGCCAGATCAGTCTAGTCTTTTCTTATTTTTCTTTTTATTTTTTTCCCCCCCTTTTTTTTTTCTTTTTTTTTTTTGGATTGGCTCTGTCTTTGTGATTTGGTTCCTCTTTCTCCTTTTTTGTTTTGTATTCAACAATAGTCAGGTATAAGAGATAGCCTATTCAAAGATAATTATTATGATTGTCATATTTATATTAAAAGAGTTAAAACGTCACCAGATTAGTTCCGTCCTATTTTGTGAAATGAAGCTGGACCTCACATCTTTTTGAGTGATCTTAATTATTGTCTTCCCATGGTGTACCACAGCTCTGAAGCCGTACTTCACAACAGGGAAAACTTTTGATTTGACACTGGACTCTCTTACTGCACCAACTAAAGTACTTAGATGTCTGTGTTGTAAGACTACAGTTTAAAAGAAAACATTATTTGAGGCATTAAATCACTTAAAATGTTTTAACTACTGCAGACATTATTACTGTATGTGATGGTACAATAAGCTGCACTAGGATTTGCAGCAGTTGATGTCTCCACACCGTATTTAAAATGTGGACAGTTCAGACTATATTGATGCCTCCAGTAATGTATAACTACAATTTTAATCTATGACAGTGAAGATAATAAAGGAACTACTTTTTGCATTCTTGTGACTGCCTGATCGTTGCTGGGATTTTACCAGTACTAAGCACTCATTTTATGCAATAATATACATGTTGAACCTTCTGAGGTAACTGTGACTATCTATGATCCTTGAAGGTTGTACAACAGTTGCTGAATCAATATGATATGACAGATTATTATTGTTTTATTTCTTTACAGTCGGGACCAGGCGATATGACTGATTTGAACACCTTCAGATGGCGGATGTGTGTTGTGAGGCTGTAAGACGGTGATTCTTTTTCAAAAAATAAATTGCATGCACCTGGCATTTTAGGTGCAAACCCAGCTGTGGCTCTGTCACTGATCTGACCGATGCACATGATGAAAACCAGCCGCTCATCGCTACTTGATGAACCAGTGAAGGTTAATTGGAATGAGCGGATGTGCTGTGTCGTTGCTGAAAACTAGGTTCAGGCAGTGGGCACTCTGCCTCAGGTCTTCCCATGTACGTGTGTGCACGCACGCCTCCTTCGACGTGGGCGAATTGAGCTGGCACCAACCATTAGATGCCATATAACTTGAATTTCCAGCGCTGGTTAATATTCTGTGCTATTGGTACATGCGTGTAATCGCCTGCGCGGCTGTTTTTGTTTTGTTTTCCCAGCTCGTTATGTAACCCCCCCCCTCTGTTATCAACCGGACGGTCTGACGTCATCACTCAGCTCCGGAAAGGTCTGAGCGGCTCGCGGCTGCTGCCTCCAGACCAGCTAACGGACGAAAACGACCGGCAGCGGTGCAGTAGCTTAGCTGGCCGCGGACCGAAGAGACGGAGCAGGCGAGGCGGGTCTGTTGAACTAGCGCAGGTCTGAATGTGTGCAGATAAGGTAGTGCGCGTTTTGCACTGACTTTAGCGTTTTATGCAACCCGCCCTGCTCACCAGGCACGACGATGTCCGACGCTGCTAACGGCACTTCTACAGACAACAACGGAGACTCCGGGCTAAACGGTAAGATAAACGGTACCAAATGGTCTGACTCGGCCAGACCGTCGGTGTCATGCGTCGGGGTACGTCGCTGTATGTTTGGAATAAGTTTATTGTGAGCTTTTAATCACTAGAGGTAGTTTAATTTGGTCGTTAATGTGGTTTTTTTTGTTTGTTTTTTTTTTTCTTCTCGCTGGAGCTACATTTAAGGGGGAGGAGTGAGAACGCTATGTTCCGTGTGTTTATTGACATTGGACGCACCAATGGCGTTTCCACGGGCTTGACTGACAGGCCAGTGAGCCAATGAGCGAATCACGTGAAGAGATGGGGCGGGTTTAAGGGTCGTCAACAAGGCGAGATGGAAGAAGTCGTCAGAACTGGGGAAAATGGGGACAGAGGTTGTGATAATTTACACGTAGTTGCAGCAGTTTACAATCGGTGAAACGCTGATGAACAAGAGGTCAACGTAGATTGTAGTAGTTAAACTTAATGCCCGCATTCAGCCTTTTTGTATATTTTTCTCAGATTTCAGTCCAAGTAGCCAGAGTCATGATGGAATAATCCTTAATTACGGTTTATTTCTAAATTACTGTTTTAACAGTGCTTTTGCGACAAAAACCAGTGTCTGTGGAAATGTATCACCTAGACGCTGTACACACTTATGTAAGTGTGATAGGATCCACATAAGACCTCGGCTTTTACAGGCCACAGAGACGTAAACAAAGGCATGTTTATTACACTGACTCAGGGGCCTCAGAAAGCTGCTGTGGTTTAACTGTTACCACACTATGGGAAGCTGTGACTTGGCATGCTATTTATGGCCACAGTGACAAGGGGACAGACGTTTTGGACGTGCAGAGGGTAGGGAAAGTGTTAAAGCACACAGCACTGAAGGAACATGGAGGCTGGTAGATTGAAAGCCACAATTTGGAGTCAAACTTTCCAGCCACTTTTCTTATTTAAGACAGACAGTATTATTATTATTATTATTATTATTATTATTATTTTAAATAGGCTCTTTGAAAGATGAAGCATGTTGCCAGCATTTGGCTAGTGGTTGATGACAATCTTCTACCCTGGTTTATGAACCTTGACATTTGTGCATTCAACACCAGGGTCTCTCCCCCTTGTTTTATGAGGTGGAAAGCAACAAGTGCTCCTTTTATTCTCATAGTCTTGTGTATCTTAGAGCAGTCTTTTTTTAAAACCAACACCTCCCAGCCATAATCCAGACCCCTTACTATCTCCCTTCATATAAAACGCAGGCTGATTGTTTTCCCTGAATATAAATGTTGATTATTATGCTGCATGTAATTCTTATCATTATCCTAATATTATACAGTGTAATATTATATTCATTATTATAACTATTACTCTGTAATGTCTCTGAAGAAACATATCATTGTATGCCAAATAGCAGATTATATTTAACTGGATAGTTGGAATATTATTAGTTTCCCTGGGCCTCAAAACACTTCTTCAAACAATGAACACATTGGAAGTCGTGCATTAGTGGGTAAAGGTGTGAAAATAGCACAGAAGTAAGTGTATGTGTGTGCTGTCTTGTAAATTGCAAATTTGTAACCACAGCAACAACAACACAGCATTTACAACGTATTATCAGAAGATACAAAGGCTTTCAAGAGGAAGAAACTCTTGAGTTCCTCCACAGGGGATTACTAAGGAAGTCACGGTGAAAACCATAATGGTGAAATTTTATAAATGGTACTCTACTTTTCCCATTTTCTCCAAAGCAGCATGGAGCTGTGCTTCAGCTGGCACAAGCACTGAAGTAAAGAGTCATTGCTATGGAAATGACATGCCTGTTGTTGACTAGTTGCATTGGGGTAATCTGGAATGTTTTAATGTTGTAGACCACGTTCTTTTGAAAAAAGTTGTTGTGAATTTGAGTGCAAATTTACCCAAATGTTCATAAAGATCACCGCAATATCCCCCTTTTAAAAAAAATAAAATAAATAAATTGCTTCCACCACCATCTGACCTCTGAATGCCCGCTGTTAGATGTTACCGCCCTCTTTGAGAAACAGTAGTCTGTTGTTTTATATTAATACTACATCTTGAAAAATAGTTGGAAGGCTTGTAAACACAGCAGAAGTGTCAACCATTTAAATTTCCCAAGGGCCTCATAATGCCTTGCTACCACATTAACATTAAAATGCCATTTTTGATTAACTTACTTTTGAGTTAGACTGATAAATCTAGTGGATGGTGATACGTCTGATTAAGCCAGAAATTCAGAGCAGCTTGGTGTCACTGGTGCACCATAAGACATTAAGCCTCTGTAACAGTACAGGCTGAGACACAGCTGTAGGGACAATAAGACCTTGCACTCATCAGACGGAGAGGCCAGCAGCAGCGTGGTCTGTTATCTGAGACTGTGATATTTTTGGCGTTTCCCAGAGCTCTAACGCCAGTGTCATAAACATTTTTATCTAATACCTGGATCTTCAGACTAGAGGAAGTCTCAGCCGTTCTCTCTCCTGTCTGAGCCTCAGCATCAGTGGATCAAAGGGGTCACATTATGTCTGCACCCTAATAACCACCCAGCAGCTGATAACGCCTCTGTGGCCAGAATGTTCGGACGCGTTAGCTCCATGGCAACGTGGTTTTAGTCCACAGAGCGGAGACAATGGGCTGTCGACAGCAGCTTGGCTCGCTGTCCGGCGTGTAATCCGCAGGATGAGTGTGAGTGCTGAGTCGGGGCCTATTTAGGGGGGAGGGGTGCACTACTTGGGTAGTGGGTATAGCTGGCCTGATACCTGTGAAATACAGTCCCCTGAAAGAATATGGTGTTTACTTACTGTTATGGGGTCATATGACCTGCACCACAGTGCTTCTTTTTCCTTTGGTGAGGGCAGAAGGCAAAAGATTTTTTTTATTTTTATAGCTACATGAGGACAGATATTAAAGAATTTTTCAACCCATTCTCCAGATTCCTGCTCTGGCTAACCAGCACCTCCTCTGTATTTGTAACCCAGCTCTGGCATGCTGTGGCTCCTCGGCTGCCAGTCCATGCCAGAGCTCACGTACAAGCAGGGAGCGCATCATATATCACAGTCGTGGTCTACAAGAAGCTGCAGCACATACACGGGCAGGCATTTTTACTGCCCTTTCATCACACAGCAGTAAATAGAGCTTTACTCTTGAACTTCTTTGACTGACAGTCTCAAGCTGTTCGTTTTTTTTCTTTCCACCCAGCATAGGTTCAAGAAATCATTTTGACATCCCCCTTCTCTTTCTCAACCCCCTCTATTTTTCTTAGGTCTTTGTGCTTTGGCTTCTATGACCCCACAAAGATGAGAGGTGGATATTTTTGACATGTCATAGCAGGAAAAACAGGCAAACTTAACATTAATGATGCCTGTGAATCCATTAGGTGTGCCAGTTCCCAGGCCCCTGTGTTTTGCAGCCTGGCTCACCAGGACACTAACAATTAAAAAGGACCAACATTAATCTCATGTTATACCTGTTCTTGTCAAATGCCTGCTATGATAAAGGCCTTTCCAGGCGCTGTCACTTTGTTTGCTTTCATTAATGATTCAGTGTCAGAAATCTACTACTCTGTAGAGCTAAAGAAAATAACACTAATATTGTCACTATACACAAAAATGTTAATTCTGTTTATTCTGATTGTTCAACAATAACAGTAGAGTAACAGCAAATATCTTTAACATGTCATCACAGCAAAAGCACAGGTGTAATTAATACTGGATGGAACGGTAAGTGTGTCTTCAGTTTCAGGCTCACTGTCCATGTGTAACAGAACCATCAATAATGGTATTTTCAGTCCCACCTCTGCTTTCCCAGCTATGACAAGTCCGAATATGCAGTGAAAATGTAGAATGGAAGCTCAGAGAATCTGAGAATGAATAAATCGTCAAAGCTTATGACATAAGAAGATGCATGAACATAGAGAAGAATTAGTATTGTTGGTTGGTACCACAACTTAAGATCGAGGGCTATTCTCACCCATTCTTAACCAACAGAATCCAACCAAAATGGTCATAATATGCAACATTTAACTATTTTCACTAATGCTTTATAATGTTGCTAAAAAGCCTGCTCCTAGGGGCATATCAGATCTGGCTCTGAACAGGATCTTGGTTTATCATTACCCTCCACTGGCTCTGGCGTATTAGACAGTCCTGACACTTGTATCCAGACAAGTTTAAAGTGAGAAACTCTTTTAAAGCAATATAAAATTTTATGATCTCTAATCTTTGAACTAGGGCTGCATAATTAATCGAAATATAATCAAAATCGCAATTTGGCCACATGCAATATGCACATAGCAGGAGCTGTAATTTGTTTTGATAAAGATAAAATGTGTCACAACAATCTTGTGCATTGTCAGCACCCATAATTTTTACGTACGTTTTAGTTAATATCAAATGCTAGAAAGACCATTTCTGCTGAAATCTCATATCACTACCAGCATAACTGCAACTATTATTTTTGCACATTGTACAGCCCTAGTTATACCATACTAGGGCATTGACAACGGTCAAGATGTCCTTTTGTTTCGATGCACTAACAGAGTTGAGTGACTGAAGCTTATGTGTTTATCTGTTTCTCCTGCAGGTTCCTGGGTGGAGTTGGAAATGAACAGAGGTGCAGCTGGCTCAACTCAGTCATCCTCCACAGGCGGCCCAGCTTCGGGCTTGCTGCCCCTCCCTCAGGTGGAGGAAGAGGAGGCCATGGTAGGGGGGCTGGAGCACGTCCCGTCCTCATCCTCAATTCACAACGGAGACATGGAGAAGATCCTGTTGGATGCCCAGCATGAGTCAAGCCGCAGCAACTCCTCCTGTGACAGGTAATGTAAAAAAAAAAAAAAAAAACCCTCTGAAGGAATTTTGACTCAGTTCTTTTACAGTGACCCTAATCTGCCCCCTGAAGAGACCTTGAGAGTACTGAGTACCCAGTTCCTCTAGGAGTATGGTTACATATCTGAACCTCTGACCTCCTTGTAGGAAAATATTTTAAAGTTATGTAATAAAACATGTGCTATGTTTATGTACAATACAGTGATGTAATGTAAAGGACAGATGAGGACAGAGGATTTTCCACCACAAGAAAAAACTTCAAAGAAAGTCACGAGTTCTTGGATTCATATAAGACTCTGTTTATAGCTGTGGAAGATTAGACCATGTGATGAAGTTGGTGCTCATCTAAGGAGCCTCTTGACTTTCACTTAGTTTGCTGCAGCTTGTTTTAGAAGACAGAGCACTGTTGATTTTAGAGCTAAAGTCAAAACAAAAAACACTTATTCCCATGGATCTTATGAAAAACCCCTGCTTAGCATCTATCTCCATTTATTAACAAGTCAATGATATCCCGCTCCTCTCTCTCCATGGATGGTGTGATAGAAAGGCAACAGAGGTGAACTAAAACGATTTGCATATAATCACCTGTATTTCTCACATCAAATGCCTCTGCAGCAATATAAAAAAACTGTGTAGGCTGTATCTGAACTATATGGGATCATAAAGTCAACTTTCACTCGACATTTATGGTTACATTTCAGCTCTTACTCACACGAACTTCCGTGTCTGCTGTGTTGTAGGTACAGCTTGTTATCTCAGCTTGTTATCTCTCTTGTTATCTCTTTTTTTTTTTTTAATTTAATTTCCAATGGAAAATGTACTTATTAAAAAAAAATTGTTTCTCTCAACTGTCTGACTTTTTGAATTACAACAACAACCTCAATAGAAAAAGATTACCCTTCTGATGCAGAGATAATAGCCTTATTGAGCAGCCTTCCTGAGATATAACTCTTCATATGCCCTCAGTCTTTTTGTCCAGTTGGTTGCTCATTTGCTAATAACCTAATAAAAGCTCACTGGAGAAGCTGTAATGTAAGAACCTTTTTATAGAAGGTGTTTAATATTAAAGTTATGGCTTTTCAAAATCCTTATTTGGTTAGTAATTCAGTAGAAAAAAGAAATGACCTCAGAGAGTTTTTTCTGTCATAATTACACTGTAAACATGTTGAGTCAGCGTCAACTCTGACTTAACAGCTGCTCAGAAATTGAGTTCGCCTCTGAAAATAAAATGACGTCTTCTGTCACAGCATGCCTCCCATTTTACTGCGCCCACTAGAAAAAAAACCAAGAGTCTTCCGGTTGCAGTTATATCATGTGCTGTGTGTAATCTGCGAGTTAGCAGAGTTTATCAGAGAACAGGGAAGTCAGCTGTCACTGAGTCACCTGAGGATGTTTTCAAGCCACAAACACTGAATCCACAAGCTGCTCTGAGAGAAACAGGAACACAAACATAGGCATGGCAATGTCTGAACACACAATCCAAATGTTGAAAGGAGCAGTGTGAATTATGAAGATGTTTTGTTTACTTATCCCCTCTGAGACACACACTTCAGTACACGTCATCTGAGAGGTCAGAGTACAGGAGCAGCTGGACTACTCTTTTGCCTGAGCAACCAATAACCTAATGTAATAATAATACCCTTCATTTATATAGCACATTTCTTAGCAAAGTTACCAAGTGCTTAACAGAAAGTAGTTGAAGAAAAAAAAAAGAGAAATTTCAAACAAACTAAACAGATCATTAAACAGTGGGTAATGATATAAAGTTACACATACATTTTCTGTATAATGGGAAAATAAAACACAAACATTCATCTAAAACATGGTTTTAAGAAGAGTTAAATGATCCTTCCTGTCTGATCTTGAGAGTTGGACGGCGCCACTATCTGGGATTAAGGGACGACTATTACTGACTATTAAGTAGATAACCATTTCAAGTTTAGGTAAAGATTTTACATTTAAGGTTTGGTTTTGTTCATAACGCATTGAGCCTATGCTGGCGAATAAGTGTTCTTCCTTTAACTTGTTGAGTTATGACCAGCAGATGAATCTTTCGAGTCAGTCAATCTTGGCTCCTCAGTTATACATCTTTGTGGTACTTGTATAAACCTTGACAGCTTAACTGGCAACAGAGCCTGTACCCAAGGCACTGTTGCTATGACTACTGAGGTGTTCAGTCACAGTCGCATTGTACATCAACAATTTCAGCAACAATAATATTTTCTGTGTTACAAAACCTATAAACTCCCACACGAGCCTTTTCACAGGGAATGTCTTGAGTCTTAACTTATTGTTTGTGATTTCACCTGCAGCCCTCCACGGCCCCACAGTCCCCAGGATGACGGACAGATCATCTTTGACGTGGACGTGACCAGCAGGAGAGACAGCCAAGTAAGAGCGTGTGCGCCCTTCGGGTTTCCTATCGGTCTGTTGCTATGGCAACCCCAACTACTGGCAATAGTGAAGTGGTGTGTGTACATGTGAATGACAGATGCTGCCTTTAGTTTCTATGGTGATTGCTGTTGCAGCCAGTGTGGGGTACTGCTTCCTTTGTACTCTATGCTTTGTCACCATGACTTTCTTTCTCATTCTTCTGATCTCTGTCAGTGCATGCTGGGAAAATATAGTTTGTGTATTTTTCTGTAAAAAGCTGATTTGATAATGAGTCTCTGTTTATGGCGTGTGTGTGTGTGTGTCTTCAGTCAGAAGAAGACAGCTTGGACAAGGAGAGGGACATGGACATCTTAATGAAGGACTCAGATTGGGTTGCTGACTGGTCTAGTCGACCTGAAAACATTCCCCCCAAGTAAGTTTCAACTCGTTAAACAGTAGCGTGCTGTTTCCATGGTAACCGAACACACATAGCCACTTGTTTGTCCCGTGAAAGCGGTTAGTCATTATGGTAATAAAGTTGGTCTAATCGAAAAACCAGGAAGCCAACTGGCAAAAACTGTCAGTGAAGCAATGATGCCAATGTAACTTTTGTTACATTAGAGTTTAGAAAGACATTAGAGTCTTCTTGCAGAAAGTTATTCACATTTTGTCTTGCAGTGACAAAATCTAAAAACAGTTAAGGTCAATGGACAAAGGTTGCCCAGTTATATTATGTCATAGTTGGACAATTCAACCAGCCTCTCCCATTATATAAAGCCTGCAGTTTCCTCAAGCCTGTTACCAAGAGCTAACAGCAATAACATGGGTCACATGTATGTGCCTGGGAGTCGGTTTGCAACAACATTGCCAACATAATCAGCAGCCCGGCTTAAGGCTCAAAGATATATGGCCTGAGGCCTGGAATAAGGGGTAGGTTGCAGCAGACACCAGAACCAATGGTAGCTGCTCTTACTGCTGCTAAATTATGAGCTCAATTAAAAGACTGACTGTAAGGAATCCCTCCCCCAGCATCTCTCTGGAAACCAAAATTCAATATGTTTTTCTTCCCAGAGAAGGTGAGACTGAATGGATAATTTCAGCTCTTGTAATTGGTGTCTTGGTGGAAGGTTTAAAAACTACTGTAGGGTTACAACTAATGAATATTTTCATCACTAAATCATGAGCTGAATAATATGTCATCAGATTTAAGTGATTTTTTTTTTTCCTCCCCCCAGATGATCTATCATCCAAAACACAAGATGTTTTCAATGTACAATTGTAGAAAACCAAAAAAGGAAGCAGATTCTCACACAAGAAGCTTTTAACTACAGAGTATTTTTGCTTCATGAATGACTTAACAGTGAGATTTTTGGGGTATGTTTACCTTGATTGTCAGGTTGTTAGTCACCTGCTGAGTTTGAAGACTGCTCTGTATTATTTGTGCAGGGAGTTTCATTTCCGTCACCCACGGCGCTCAGTGACGCTCAGCATGAGGAAGACCGGAGCCATGAAGAAAGGAGGAATCTTCTCTGCGGAATTCCTCAAAGTCTTCATCCCCTCGCTGCTGCTATCACACATCCTTGCTCTGGGGCTCGGGTAAGAAACAAACACCACAGATCACCTGATCAGTCATGATAAGCCGATAGTGACACTAGTTTAATGAACCAATTTCTGTTTTGTTTAACCATGAATGAGAAGGTTTTGCCAAAATATCACAGATGTTCATTGTTGGCAGACAGTTATTCTTGTGGGAAACCAGAATTTGCACACAACACTAAAACTGAGCACTGAAACCGAACTTGAGAACTAATCACTTATCAAAAGTCCAGTAACCACATGTTAAATATGGTTTAAGGTTTTAATATTGGTGTTGATATTTTGAGCTTTTGCTTGTGGCTGTGACTCAGGAGGTAGAGCAGGTTGTTCACTAATCGGTTGCCGGTTTAATTCCTGGCTCTATGTGTTGAAGTGTACTTAGGCACTGACACCCACAAATTGTCCATGATGTAACATCAGTGTGTGAGTGTGTATACGAGTAGAATAAAAGTGGCTGTTGCTTTTAGTGTGAAGTAGTTTGATTGGTTGAAAGAACAGAAAATCGCTGTGTGCGGTTCACTTTAATTTTTCTCCGAGTAATATCTCCTAGTTGTTGTTAAGCCCAGCAGAGGGAGCTCTAGAGCTGTGCGTCTGTCTGACAAACTTGCAGCGCAGCTGCTGGCTGAACAGCTGCACACCTGCTGTCTCAGTGAGCTGAGACACTCCCAGCTCGCTGTTTGTAATAACACATTTTACAATAATCCTGGCTCCTCAGTCCCATAGTATCACTGCACTGATATCCTGGACGTGAGGCAATATGCAAAGAGTGTGATTGCTTAACCTGTCATAAGATCACCATTCCTGTCAGCCATTCATGGGTTCAAATGGTTACACGAGTCACTGTTGTGTTTTTATGAGGAAGTTTACAAAAGGTTTCTGTATTAAATTTTAAATTTCTCATGTAATCTCATCATAATTATTTTTCTGTGTGACATTTTAGAGTTCTAAATTTTGTGTGTTACCTGTATTGCTGGATTTTGGTTATTTAAGTCTCTGCATACACAGATACTGATATATTTGCTGATATATCAGTAACTATCACGTTAACTTAAAATATTATTGACACTGGATTTATCTAATTAATAGATAAGCATATTAGGGCTTTATCGTCCTAAAGAAGCTTTGTGTGCAAAAAAAATGGTCTTAAAAATAAAAAATATAGAAAAACAAAATCACCATTGTATCAAATTAGTATTATGGATGAACAACTGAGATTATAAATTGGCCTTAACCATAGAAATCATGTCTATATTCCAGCATGCATGTCAGGGTTGAATAAAAGAAGACATTTTATAAAACATTGCTAAGCTTAATTAAAGCAGGAAAAGCACATGTGTAACCAGCGACGCTAATGACAGCTGTATTCCCATGTAGCTCAGCCAGGTTTGTCTGAGGTTTGACCACTGATTCTTTGATTACATCATTTCTTCTTCTGCAGTGGTTTAATGGCACCCAACTGTAAAATTTGCTGTTGTGGAGCTATTATTTGCATTAGAGCAGTGGGGTGGAAGTGCCCTTTAACACAAATTTCCTTTTGCTGATTGGCAACGCCTGTGCATCAGTATAAGTCAAACTCAATGCAGTGGAAAATGTCCCCCGGCTTGGAAACCACTAACTTGACATCAGTTATTTTTATGGAATCTATTAAAAGGCGAAGACAGAATAATGAATGAAACTTCATCAGCTGAAAGATGATTCCTGACCTCAGATCAGGGCATTGGCAAGATGTTCCTTTTTCTCTCCTGTTGACAAGGAAATACCTTGCATGCCTTGCTGATGAAACGCCATGTTTTTTGCTTTTACCAGTCAAAATTCCCAGGCTGCAATGCTTGGCAGTGATAGTAACCGCTCTGTGTCTGTGTACCTTTCTTTTCAGAGTCTATATCGGGAAGAGGTTGACCACACCACCCGCCAGCTCTTTCTGAAGCTGAAACTGAAGAAAAGTGCCTGAGAAGTGGCCAAGAGTTGTTGAAGAAAACTTTGCTGACGTGAGAAGAACGAATGCCTATCTCTTCCCTTTGTTCCCGCCTGCTTCCCCTCCACATCCCTGAGATATGACATGTTCTCAGGAGAAATGCATTTGCCTTTTCCTCTTTCCCCCCTCCTTCCCCACCCTTTTTCTTGATTGGCTGTTCTCTGACTGTCTGTGGAAACCTCTCCACCCCCCTTCTCTCCCTCCTTATATCCTTCACTCATTTGTATAAGCTTTTCAAAGAATGATTAAGGTCATATTTCCCTTTGCTCAGCGACTGTCCCCAGATGTTTATTATAGGTGGGTTTTCAGGGTGGGTCGCAGCATTAAACCAAACTCTTCTACTACACACACATACTCTCCTACTGCCCTCTGATCAACTGACAAAAGGGAGGACTGTCCAGCTTCAGAACTGACCACAGATTGTGCCACCTACACAAGTAGCCCAACACTCGACCCCGAAAAGGGTTCGACCAAATTCAGAGTCAGCCACGCGAACTGAAAATGTGATCATGCCTTTTTGAAAGTAGCCATTTTGTTCATCTTCTTTAGGTAGTATTGGCCTTTTTTCTTTTCTTTTTTTTTTTTATGTATTCACATCAGCGGTGGTTGATGGAGAAGTTGTAATGAAAAAGGAGTTACCATAGCAGCCATCCCAAACCACAGGCGCTCATGAATTGCACTGGAGGAGTCTCTGGCTCTGTCTGCCAGAAGAGAGACATGTGTGACACTTTATCACCTTTTCTGTGACAGTAACTAGAAAAAAAAAATCAATTCAACTCTGCAGCTGAATTATTATTTTGCAAAGTGACAATAACTGGAAACCAGGGTGTAGGTGTGTGTGGTGCAGGCAGGCAGTGTGTCTCTCTCTGTGTGTACACTAACAGTATTTTGTGGTGGGTCGACAGCGCTGTACAGTCCAGACACATCTGTCCGAACTGTCTGTGTCCATGTTGTTCTTCCAGCGAGCCTCCTGGTCTGTCTGCAACATATCCCAGAGCTGGTTTGGTCTTGACTCCTCAGTCCCTCTTTACCTTTACTCCAGACTGGGCTGGATATTACACATGTGACTTTTATGTGATCAGAAAGGATTTGATACCAAAAAGCTTGAAAATGAGAAATAAACAAGTACAGACATTTGTTTTTCATGAACGTTTTGACTGATTTTATTTAGAAGATATTTCAGTTAAATAATGAAATTTAAAGAACAGAAGAATTGTACAAGGAATTTTACTTTAGAGATGTTAGGAGAGTGATTGTCCAGTAGTAACCAGCCCTGCCTCCGAACACTCCATCACGTTTGCCAAAATTTCAAAACAGCACAGGTAGAAATACTTCATCACGCTGCTGCGGATGAAGGGAGCTGACTCCAGGGCTGGTCTGTGTTTGAACAGGCTGAAGCTACCCGCTGATCATTTCTACATTTGTTTGTCTTCCTCGAGTGACGCCTCAGACATGCTGCAACTTGTAACTGAGTGAGGGATTGTTGTCGAAGCACAGGTACGAGGGCCAGCGTGTCCACTAAGGTCATGTACTCGCACAGCATGACTTGAAAAGCTCAGTATCAGACCTCAGCTTCACAGCAGTATCTCTGAGATTGGACTGTGGTCGTTACAAGTGAACCTTCTGTAGCCAGACCTGGTTCAAGTAAGATTTCATTTAGAAGTTCACACCCAACACCAGATCTCTAGAAGTTCTTGCATGACAGGTTTTTCCAGCAGCAGCAGACATCTTCCATGCAGAACTAATTCCAAGAGATCTGCATTGTGGTGAAACAACAGAGGACAGTGTTGAATTCAAGCAGCTCCCTGTTAATGAGACATTTCCATGTGAGAGGTTTTGAGATACAGAACGACGCCAGTTCCAGTTGTAAAGGTGAACAATGTGTTGCCTCTACACGGAACCTGAAGCGCCATATTTCTGACAACTGAAACTCAAGAACACTGTCGACGACTAAAATGGATGTCGCCTTGGTCCCTGTTGGTAGATGCATTTCAGTGTCAAACATCATGGAGCAGACAAAAAGTCTTCAGTGAAATAAAGAAGTAAAAGCTTTAGATAAGTCATAACTGCGTTGTTTGTTGACCTACTTGGAGAAAGCGTTCGTAAAAACTGAGTTGATTGTACTTTTCCTCTTGTCAATGACCTGTTGCATTAACGCGAACACTTTGTGACCCTGCAGGTTGACTCAGGCTGTGCTGTTTTTTTTTTTTTTGTTTTTTTTTTTAAAGCTTCTAACAACAAGCTCATTATGGACCAGAAGTGACCACGTTAGGGCCTCGACTCTACGCCCATTGTCCGTTTCAGCCACAGAGATACTACACTGATATTTTGTGCGACAGCCATGTTTTTGCCTGCGTTTGTATGTGCAGCATTTTGAAATGGATTGTTCTTTCCTGGTTGTTTGTTTTGTTTTTTTCTTGATGTCGGAGGAAGATTGTGAACGCACAGAGCAGGAGTCAAGAGGCTGAGTGTGGAAAGGAAAAAAAAAACCCCTATTGTTGATGGCAGGGCCTGATGTGAATAGGAAATGAAAAGTGTGGAAAGAGAATCCCCCTCAGATTGCAATGGTCTAACAGTAGTTATTGTAAAGATGCATTTTCTTTAATTTTCTTTTTCCCACGACATTGGAAAAATTGATTAAACATTTTGTCATTAAACATTACCTGAATGAAGCTGTTCTGAGTGCGCCTTTTTAATTTTGACACCTACAGTGAACCCCCCACAGGAAAAATTCAATATTATCAATATTACTGAAGAGCTTTTATATTATTGATTTTTAAAAAATTGAGAAAATAACCTATGCTGCTGATGAACAAGGTATCTAAAGCTTGTTGAATTCCCAATTTAACAACCTTTTTTTTAAAATTTGCTTTTGTGGATTCTTAATTGTGTCTTAGGGCCTTCAACTAATGAATATTTTCCTTTTTTCTATTTAGTCATGACTTTTAAATTTCTGTTTTGTCTAGAAAATAATGATAGAAATAAATGATGCTAATGAAGTTATCAGCGCCCAAAGGGATCAAGTCTTAAAAAGTCATTATGGTGGAGAGGAAAACGAAAACTTCTTCTGCTGATGAAGAATTTAAGGTAAAAGACCAAAGCACCATTTTCATTCATTCATCTTGTCGCTTGCATGTGTCGTCAGCTTTTTTTTCAAGTGTTTAAAATGTTTTGTTTTTTCCGCCCACTCGCCTCCACGCCCTGTGGCCTTCAGCAGCTGGCATAGTCTGCAGCCCGTTGTTTTGGACGTGGCTCAAGTCCACAGCATGCCTGGTCAGTTAGCAAATGCAGCTGAGGTCTGACGCACTGGGCTTCACAGGAAATCACAAGATGTTTCCTAACTTGCTGGAAATTCCTAGGAGCGCCGCTTTACAGTTGCAGCAGGAAGACTCGGATCAGTCTGAGAAAAGCAGCTGAGGTGAGAAGAGGCTGGAGCTGAGATTATTTACCATGTCCCCTGCTATAACTAAGCTGTTTGTTTAAAGCTCTTCCTGTTTATTAGATGCTTGAAACCAGAGCAGAAAGACACCATGTCAGCACTGATTTTAGCTGTTTGAAACTGCTCTGAGGCCTGACAGAAAGGGCTCCTATATCTTCTCTCTGTTCACGTCTCTCTCTCTCTCTCTCTCTCTCTCTCTCTCTCTCTCCCTCTCTCTTTCTCTCTCTTTCTCTATTTCTCTCTTTCTCACAGTATTTCAGCTGCTGTACAGAGCTGTTCTGGGGAAGCACTGCACTCCAGTGGTGGACTGTCTGCAATGCTGACTTCTGTTATTTTCTTGTAAAGGCTCATTCAAGTCATTTATTTTTACCTAGTATATTTGTCTCAAATCCTGCCTGTACAAGAACCAAGAGAAGCTGCTACAGGTCAGGTTTTTTACATTCTGCTTCAATCATTTTCATGCATCAGTGTCTCGAGCATGTCCACACAGATCAGTTATTCAGTGATTTCACTTTGACTTCCTGTCACCCACTGATCATCCCAGATGTCTGGTATTCAAGCTACTTACCCAGAGGTAAAATCCCATCTGTGACTAATAAATAACCTGGACCTGGAATAATTAACATTATTTTGGTTTTATTTAACAAACCCCACAGCTGTTTTATCAAAATTAGATGTCTGCAGTTTGTTCACCTAAGTTATCGTCTCTGAATGAAATAGATCTCTCCTGCTCTACATTTACTGACATTTTAAAGAGAACATTTTGACTTTTTCCTGTGCACTGTCTCTGTACACTGGTGCCTAAATGAGTCTGGCTAATTGTGTTGTGCTTCCAGTGCTAAGCTAAGCTAATAATAGCTTCATGTTCACTGGCCAGACAAGAAAATGGGATCAGCCTTCTCATCTATCTCATGACAAGAAAGTGAGTAGGTGTATTTCCCAAAATATCTAGTTATTCTCTCCACTGATAATCTTTAGTTGTGTGATGAGACCAAACTGAAACCATGCTCTTTAAAATTCATTGTTTGTTCTAATTGTTAAAGAGCAGGGACAAGTAGAAAACTGTGTAAAGCAAAGATAATGAGACAATGACTGTGATGTGACTACATGCATATGTGACATTTTAGTAACTACAAAAATTGAAGAATCTATGAATAATATGTCACTGTCATTAACGTCACTGCTTATAGTTTTAATCAGGTAAACAATGACTCCCCCCACCTCCTCCTGTCCTCCTCTATCTTCCCTATAAGGAACCTCAGAACACCTGTTCCCAACCAATCCAGGCACAGTGAGAACATGTAGCTCCTCCCACTGCAGCTGATGGCGTTACCATGGGTTACAGGGTGGTGGCCAGCTCCGTCTCCATCCCTCTGGTGAGGAGACGTTCCTCCTCGTCTCCTCGGGATTCAGCAGCACTACGATACACTGCAGCAGCTTCCACTGCCACATAAAGACATGCCGCGATATCTGGGTATTGACACACTGTCCCTCAGTAATAATTCAGTCTGCTCTTTAGATGCTGTGTCTGCAAATCAACACATCTATTATGTGGAGTCAGTGTGACATATTAGCTGAGTTCATGCTTTATCTATAAAATCAAATAACTACTGAGCAATAAACTTTAATATTTGAGGTGACATATGCTAATTATAAACACAGTTATGGCCATAAAATACACAGTAATGCATTTGTATTTATATAAGAGCAGCTAGGTTCAGTTTGTCTGTCCTGTTCACCTCCTCACTGAACCCAACTGGTCATCTATAATTAAGCAACCTGGACTGAACTCCAGCTCAAAGCACACGCTCAAAGCTGTGAGTCAAAGTCGCTGTTTCAGATTTAATATTAATATATCAACCATTGCTGACAGAGAGAAATGGTTTTTGTGGAAATATGAGAGGCTGTGAGTGATGGACATTTTTGATTGACAGCTGACACCAAATGATAATGTCAACGAACCAGTTAATTGTAGTTTATCAGGCAATAACAGTGTTTTATTAGTAGTGGTGTTGTAAAGGACATCAATTCAGGTATATAAAGAAATTGATGTTGACAGTTGCCGCTGCATTAAGTTCTCCAGTGAGCTACATCTGACTAGTTTATGAGCTGTAGTGCCGGAAAAAGCAGGAGACTTTTCTTGGGTGTTGTCAATAAACAATAAGATAAACTCTACAGCCACGTTAGCAGCTCTATCGGACATGTTGTCGCTTTAGCTAAATGCTAATGTCAGCATTGTGACTCACAACACAACGCTAATGTACTGTTTGTTGGATAATTAGCAGGTATAATGTTAACCACGTTCACCATCTTAGTGTGTCAGCATGCTAATTATGACTAAACAGCTCAGTCTAAAGGGAATGTCATTGGTTTCGCAGGTACAACATTAATGCACATATGTATATGTTGGATTATCCATTGTGCAAAGAAGGCAGCAGGGCCTCAGATAACAATAAGGGGCCCCTAAAGCCTCACCCTCTCTATGTCTGTGTCCCCATGCAGGGGCTGCATTTGGAGACAGATTGCGTCACAGCATTGCGACTAAGCTGACCCATTTTGAAAACTCCATCAAATGTGGCTTTGTTTCTCTGGGCAGCAGAGGCTCCAACAGGTGGATCCTTTATAGCCCAACTTTTCCCAAGACTCACTGCACACCAGTCATGAAAGAAATATGCAGCAAACAATGTCAACAGAGCCAGAAGATTACTTTAAGCCTTAAAACCTAAAATAAAAAGCACACAATGACGCAATGCAGATCATTTTGGTAATTTGTGTGTGTGTGTGTGTGTGTGTGTGTGTGTGTGTGTGTGTGTGTGTGTGTGTGTGTGTGTGTGTGTGTGTGTGTGTGTGTGTGAGTGTGTGTGTGAGTGAGAGAGAGAATGTGAATGTGTAGTGTTTCTGGAGACACTGACTGTAACGTCAAACACCACAGAGGTGGTTTTCAGTGCCTTGACAGGTGTTTATATGTCTGTGTCAGTGTGACACAACTGTGCAAGATACAGTCACAAACCTTACAGGTGTGCAATTCAAATCAAAATGAAGTTCGAGTTCAAAGATGAGCGCACGCTGACCCATGACTGCTGAGTCCTTGTGTCATAATGAGTCCTCAGGTCAAAATTAGTACTGACAATGACAACAAGATGAATCACAAGATGATCTCTCTAGTTTTTTTATTTAACTTTCACCTGTAGAATAAATAGTCTGATTGAGGCTTTTGCATGGCAGCCACAGCATTTCAAATTGCAGACAATTCAGTGGGGGCCTACAGGGCCCCAGGGACATTAATCCATCTGTGTTTAGGGAGAAAGCTCTTCTTGGTTGTGGCTTCTCTTTAAACTTCAGCTTTTTACATACTGGGACCTGGTTGGCTTCTCTGTGAAAACTGAACTGCACAGAGATAATAATCTAATCTAACAAACAGTTCCAGTAGCCGATGAGAATCCACACATACTGCTGAGCTCACTACTTGTCCTACATCTGTTCCTGGATGCCAGGACCGTGCCCTTCCTGTCCAGAGACCAGACTCCCTCTCCATCTCTTCCAACTGTTTATTGGGCATGCTGCCAACTTTCCCCTCTAATTATCTAACACTCCCCCTGTCTCTGCTCTCAGCGGGGGATGTTTGGTTTGTTTTGTGGAAGGACAGTTCAGCAAGAACCATGGGTGGGGGTGGAGGGGGTGTCAGCGCACTGAGTGGGCCTTTGGGCGTGGCTGCACCGCCGACACTCACTTTTCAGAATCCACCTCTGACATTCAGACAGAGTCTGTCGGCCTCTCCTGCAGACCTGACCACCCACACACACACACCCACACACACACACACACACACACACATCCACAGACAGACATGCAGCGGCCCTCACAGCCCTCTGGGAGAGGAAATAGTAGCAGCAAAGCCATTTGCTGCCCACCACGTTGTTATGGCAACTGGGCTGACATGGACTCAGTGTTAGTGTTTTCCATGTCCACTTGTGCAGAGAGCTTTTGTCTGTTATAATGTGAGTCAGGAATTAACAATGTGTGTTAGCGTTAGCTGTTGCTGCCTGTTCTTATTGAACACCATGCACCGCTGATTTATTTATACCTCACAGCCACTGTTCTATGTAAAGCTCAACTGTAAATGGAAAATGTCCATTACAAACCATAATTAATGTAGATGCCCATTGCTTAAGATAATAGTCTAACTTCACTCCAACATGGTAAGTTAATGATGGTGAATGTGAATAGGACAGAGGGTCATAGCTCCTTTAAATCAATCTGTCAATTCCCTGTCTACTGATGTGGATTTTTAAAAGTAAGAAAGATTCCAGTAACAGTCACATTTTCACACGAGGTGCATGTTGATATATATTGTGATTGTGATCCATTTATGGACTTCATGACTTGAACAGCGTTAAACACAATGATTCGAATGGTGTTACAGAGGAAGTAAGAGTGACAAACTTTACAAGCACGTGCACAGAGTTATAACCAAATCCTCTTTATACTGAATATACATTCAGCATTTAGTATACTGTAACCTAAGTATGGGAGTGTGACTGCAGATGTAAACAGTATAGATGCATTACTCTGTTATACAACAGCAGAATAAAATGCAGCAAATGAATTAGAATCTCAGGAGGCATGAAAATCTGAGGCTAAGAATTGTCACGTTTGCAAAGACTAAAAACACTGGTGTAAACAAAATTTGCAGCGCAGGATTTTGCAGAGAGACCAATCAATATCATGCAGATGATGTTTATATTTCTACTGGACTATGAGAACTTTAACTGAGCTATTATTAAGATGAGAAATATGCTGCTATAGGTGGGTGGTTGATTAAAATGGCCCCCAGTCTATTGCATTTACATTAAATTAGGAGATTAATTCATAATTTAAAAAAGAAAATGAAAGATATTGCACCGTTTGTTCCAAAATATGAGTCAAATTCCAAAAACTCTGGATTTCCCATGATGCAACCCAAAGTATAATTTAATTTGACTGCCCTTGTCTGGTAAGGGCACATCCTTCAAACCCCATGCAGGACGTAACACCAGTACCATGACTGCACAGTCTCACCTGTGATGAGAAACAGCAAGTTACCAATAATCACTTTGGCTTATTTATTTATTTATTTTTTAATCGTTTTTCAATTCCTCTTAGATACTGATACACATCATATGAACACTACTGCACTATAAGTGGGTGTGTATATATATTTATACTCTGTTGCCAGGTTGTCAAATTCAAATTTCAAATACTAATAAAGTTTAATCTGGCTGCTGAGACATTTGAATTTCCCTGTGGGGACAATAAAGAATCATCTAATACGATGACCTGGTCTGATACTACACATACGACTTACTGTGCATCTTGAGTATCAATACAGCAGACGTCTTTTAAAATAAAATAGTACCCCTGTTACACATTATAAAGGGTTTATAAGATATAACTCATGGCTTTATTAACATCTAATAAATCAACATCTGTCTCATCCTTATAAACATCAGTAAGAGCACGTTATGGGGTGATATAACGATATAATGGTTATTCAGTTATTAGTATCATTAACACAATATTTTCAGTTATAACAGGACTGAATAAATGACCAGTTAGAAAGTGGGAAATCCATCATGAGCCTTAAAAAACATTTTTTTTGCTCTTATTTTTACTTTGCGCAACTGTGTCCATCACGAAAGCACAATTATCTGCCAAAGTTAGAGCAGTTTTAATAACTTGGATATGACCATATATGTTTTTATTCCATTTCCTTTTTTCCCTCTGTACTCTTATTTTAGCTGTGCTTAACTCTTAATAAATAATAACTATATATATTACATATTTATATATCTATATTTTAAAAACGTTGATTGTTTCTCATTTAGAGCTGAATTATTACTGTTACAGAAATTATTATTTACTGATTGATAATTCATTTTGAAGCCAAGTTTTCAGATTTAATTATTTACTAAGTTCTGCAACCCACACATGATGCCTTATTAGATACCTTATTATAAGTGGTACAAAAATAACAAATACATAAATAAAAAATAAACTTAGCTCAAAATGGTTTTGCATATAAAACATTCTCTATTATACCTTAAAATAAGAGAACAGAAGGCCATATTATTGCCATATAGTTTGCCACAAAGTAATCCTCCTCTGGTGTAGGCTGTTAGTTAGTCATGTAGCTAAAACTTAAAAGAAGTCAAACTAAAGTCTGTGTAAAACATGAATATGTAGAGCATGTGAGTGTGGGAGCACAGGGTGTGGTGCTGAAGGGACAGCGCCCTTCATTGTTGGACTGGGTGTGACTTTGGGTAACTGTCCATGGTGCTGATCGCCTCTTGACCCCAAACTTGTGCCAGAAATGCCCCGTAGAGCCACGCGGGCTCCTGACACGTCATGTTCACGTTATTAGATTACACAGCTTTTAAACTCACTGGCAGGCACTTGGCCACTGTGTCCTGATGCATTAGAGCTCTGGAGAACAAGTCTTTACTTTGGGCAAGAAAAGGACCGATCATTTCCGGACAGTCAGCTCTGATGCGCTCCTGACACCGCCAGTCTCTGAACGGGTTCACACAGGCTACAGGTAATCCCTCATCGGGGAACATCCTCCTCCCATAGCCCATTGGATCTGTGTTATGACAAAGCCAGGCTGTAGGTCTCTTCCTCATATGCTGACTTATATCTGGCACTAGGATATTGGCTGTAGGCGAGAAGCTAATTTAGACTCATGAGTAAGCAATTCAAAACTGTTGGCTGATCATAGAGCAGGGAAACGGAGGAAGATTTTCTCATATCGCAGACCTAGTATCAGACACCACCACGCAGATTTACAGTGCATTCTCTCTCTCTCTCTACAGTGGGAGTGTTTTCATGCAGCATTAGCCTTACAGATTTGTTTGCGCTTTTGTCACAGTGCGACCACCTGCGCTTGAAAACCGGCAAAGGCGGTGGCTGTCCAGGCGTGCGGAGCTGAGAGAGAGAGATAGATAGATAGAGAGAGAGAGAGAGAGAGAGAGAGAGAGAGAGAGAGAGAGAAACACAAGAAGCTGAGACTCGGAGCATCTGTGCAGCTACACCCCGAGAAACCTCACAGCTCCCCCGCCTGCAATAGGCATGTCGACCACCGGGGAAGTGCCAGCATTCTTCAAGAGCATGGGCTCTGACAGCCCCGCCAGGCCGAGGCAGAAATTCTGTGGCATGTTCTGCCCGGTGGAAGGCTCCTCGGACAGCAAGACGCTGGACTTTGATGCACTCTCGGCTTGCAGGGGTAAGAGTGACCGGCGAGTCATTGACCGGCAGACCGACATCTCCCAGCCGAGGAAGGTGGAGATAAGGGAGAGCACAGGGAAGGAAGCGCTACAGAATCTGGATGATAAAAGGGTAATTTTCTCGTATTTTGCATGCGTGTTGCGTATATTTTCGTCCCCCCTCCTTGTCAATCGATCTCTTTTTTTTCTCTCTCTGTCTCCCTGCCTTTCTCTCCATCTCTGTTTTCTGCCATCCAATATTGAGATCTTTGCACAAACCTACGCCACTCATTTGAGTTTGTTTAAGCTTACAGCCTGTGTATACCAGACAACTTGGCCTGACTACATTTCCCAGAAAGCACTGTGATGTAAAAGAGTCGATGGAGGGCCCACCATGCAGAGCTGCCAGAGGGAGTGGCTCCTGTTAGTTACCTTGCCCTGATAGTGTTGATTTTTTCCTCCTTCTGCTGCGCGGTACCTACAGCTGTCTCTGTGCTACATATGTGTCCGTGGATTACTGAAGGGTCTTTGAGTATCACAGTAAACATTCAGCTGTAACAGGCCTGAGGGAGAAAAATCTGCATGAATGTGTCATCCACCCAGGCCTGGTCATGAGTGAGATACACACATGTGAACACACAGGGTTGGATGCTTATATGATGTAATGCATGGGTGCAGCATTATTGTGCATTTATGCAGAACTGAGGGTGGGGACCTGATGGACAAGAGACGGCAGCTTTGACTTGCATGACTTGCAGGAAAATCCTCCAACTTTTATTCCTGCTGGTTCCAGTTATTGTCCACGTTCTGCAGTTGGGCAGTAAAACGTGGCACCAGTGTTTCCTTTACTTAATATTTAAGCACCCTGGATGCTGTTAAAAGCTTTGAGTAGTGGCGTTGAGCCCTGGTGTCATGTTACATATTGATCAGAAGCATTAGCCATACAATCCACTCCTTACCCTCCTCCGATATCTATTCAAGCCTTATATGAATACATCACTCTCCTCTCCTCTGATACAAGAATATACACATGGAATCAACTGGTTTGCTCTTGTATATCAATAATAAAACACATACAGTTCAACGGTGGGATGTTTAAATGCTAGCCGTCTGTTTGATACAGAAAAAGGCCATGAGCAGACTGCAGTGGTACAAAGTAACTAAGTACATATAATCAAGTACTGAAGTACAACCCTCAGGTATTTGTAATGTTTCAGTACCTCCATTTTTTTTTTTTTTTTTAACAATAAAGAGACCTCAATAACACAAACTATCAACAATAACAAGGTGAAGTAGATGAATCAGTATGCAACAATGAAAGACTTATTATAATTATTATGTTTATTTAATAATAAAAAAAAATACAGTGAAATGGACCACTATGCAATATATTTCTTTTGGTACTTTAAGTACATTTTGATGACAATACTTTTATACTATTTCTTGATTTGACTCATATCAGATTATTTTATCCCTACAATAAAAATCTAATGTTTTTAATTAAAGTGCTTAAGGCTAAACAATGTCTTTTCTAAAAATAAGGAAACACGGGTATGCTATACTGAAATAAGACAAAACAAAAGAAAAATCCAATACATAAGAAATGAAATCCAATCTAAAGCCAATACATTCAAAGGTTTACCAGGTCTGGTCTGACCGAGTTAACAAGTCTGGTGGTTATTTATATCTTATATTAGCATGTCACAAATAATAATTTCAAGGATTTTTATTACATGTGCAAGAAAAAATAAGCAAAAGTTAAATATAGTTGCTTTAAAGGGGGGAATAAACATTGCAGTTGTACAGAATCTGCTATTGGAGCAAAGATCAAATTCATGAAACGTTTTAAAGTTTAACTCCTGTGAACAGACTCCTGAATCTTGTCCAACCTGGTATCCAACACACTGGCCTCTCATGTCTGCATTGTGAGGAAAACATCAGGAAAAGTCAGTTTTATTAGATTTTTAAAAATTTTTTTTAATGAAAATCTTGTTTTTATTTTGGGGGAAATAAAAAACCCATCACTCCCATAAACTGATCCAAACAAGTGTTAGGTTACTATTTCTAGTCAGGTTTTGAAACTACCCTGGGACACTTTAAATCACCAGAAGAAAATGGCTGAGGGGAGTTGATCAGAGCAGGGTGCAGGTGAAAGGCTCTGACCCTGAGCTCTGGGAAGGACCCAGGCCGTCTTTTGAGGCAGCAGATGAAGTGAGTGGAGTTAAGATGGCTGCTGGGTGTTTCTTCATTTGTTCAGCCGGTGCACTCTGCCTTCACTAATCCAAAGAGAGCAATTGATGGCATTTGTGGCTCTCTCCTGTCAATGGAGCAGGGCGAGGCTCTGCGCATGCTCCGTGGGGTTCCTTTATGGGGAAGAGGCTCACGAGTGGTCCCTCCCTCCCCTCTTGTCTGACTCCGTCTGGGAAGGAAAGGTTTGGTGCATCGGCGGAGACCGGGAGGCTGCCAGGACGCGATCCGGAGTTGAGAGATAGTTTGATTCTGTACGTTTGTGGCCTCCCAAGGATCAGCTGCTTCTTCATCTTCTTCATCATCATCGCCATCCTCGTTCACGACCGGCAGTAATCCCGTTGCATCGATAGCGGTCCACGGCGCGGCGCAAGACGAAAACACCGGCGAAAGATGTCTGGCTACCAGGGCAAGAAGAACATCCCCCGCATCACAGTGAGTGTCTGGGGGCGGGGGGGAGGTCGGTTGCTGAAGCGGCTCGGAGTGAATCCGCTCTGGTGTCCGGGGTCGGGTCGTGCGGGCCTGCGGGTGTGGGTGCAGGATGTCACCGGGGCGGCATGGTCTCCTGCGCCGCTGCGCTCCCTCGACAAATCCGAGCTGGAGGATCCGGCCGCATGAGCCTCTTTCTTCAGTCCGTGTTGCAGCCGCATATCGGCTGTTTGGAGAGATCTGAGCCACAGAGTGTGAATGCACGTTAGGGTCGATAAATCACCGAGCCCCCTCCACCCCAGTTACTGTGGTGAGGCTGAAAAAAAAAAAAAAAAAAAAAAAATCGGATTTTTTTGCAGCATCTTTGCGACAAGTGCTCATCTCCAAAATACACCCAGCTCTCACTTGGGCTTGAAATATTCATTTGTGCCGCAGACTCACACTCAGTCCACCATCCCTTTGTCCGTGGGTACATGACAGTTGAGATTTCACGCCGGTGGTCTTTGTTAGGCGGTGTGTCTGGTGGCCGGGTATCAATGCACACCAACTGCTGGGGCAAATGCTTCCCTGCATCCGCTGTAACGCTCAGTACCCGGCTGGGTTTTTTTTTTTTTTTCCCCCTTTTAAACCTCCAAGCTCTTCTTTCACTTTGGAAAAACAGGCTTCGGTTTTTTTTTTTTTTTTTTTTTTAGTTTTATTTTTAGAGGTGCAGAAACATTGAAGGACACTTTAGCTGTATCAGTGTGGGGCAGATTGTTTCCCTGAATCCACAGCGGAGCTGCAGGGATGGTGGAGGTGGTTCAATGGAAAGTAGAGAATAGGGAGGGGAAGGGAGGGGAGTCAGGGGAAGGGAGGGGACAGTGGGTCCCATTTCCTTCCATGTTTCTCTTTCAGCTGTGTAATGAAGGGAAGATGCATATAGGCAGAGCTGATCAGGAAGGAGGTCAGTGTCTTGCTGGAAAAGTGAATTAAATGGGTTGAAATGTCCAGATTGTCTCAGGACATGCAGACAGACTGATGGATGGAGCTGAGTGCTTCTTTTCAGATATATGTTATATTTCAGGCTCTTAGTCTGACATGAATAAATACTTTGTAGAGATAAAAAAAAGATGCATTACTAAATGAATCATTGGCTTATCCTTTATCTCATAAGAGGGGTCTACTAGGAGGAGGCTCAGACGCCTGAGGGGTCAGGTGGCTCTTAAACCAGAGCTTGATATGTGAAGTGGCTGGTGTTAACATTTGAGTCTGAATTACTTCTGAAAGACATCCTCAATTTGATGAAGTCATGACAAAGAAGCAACCAGGACACTGGCATGATGTGGGTGGGGTCGGCCGGTGAGCGGGATGAAGGAGCCCATCATCTTTAAAGCCATTAATTCTTACGCACACTCTATTAGAGGAGGCTTAAACCTCCGTCCATCATGCACCTCGTGGACATGGTGTAGGCAGCGTGGTCAGAGTCAGCCATAGCTGACGTGACCAACAACTTATCCCAGATCAGACAGGACAGACGTCTTCACTGGGCATTAGTGCTGAGAGGACTGAAAGGGTGATTAATTGATTCGTCAATTGATGGGAAATCAATCAGTTGGCAACAATTTTGATAATTGGTTAAAAAGCTTGGTCAAGCAAAAAAAAAAAAAAAAGTCATTAGTTGGAGCCCTGTTATTGGTACTGTTTGGAGAAGAGATGTTGAAGCGTAAAGTGTGATTTATCTCAATATGGAAAAATACTAAAGGGTGGAGGGAAATTAATCAGAAACAGTTGAACCAAAGTTTTAATATAACAGTCAATCTGAAACTACCACTGCTCTCTCCATCGACGGCAGCTCCCAGTCGGTGGAGAGATCAGAGGATTAGTTGGAGTTGTAGTCCCAACAGCGATTAAGTCAGACCTAAATGGATAGACTTCCTATTCCTGAACGGTGCATGGAAGAAAAAGCAGGTCAGAGACACAACTGACTTCTCTGTGAAGCAGATTTTCTTTAGGATCTGCTTGGTCTGTTCACACAGTGCCTCAGTCGTACGCTGGTGCAGGGTCATATCAGGGAGCATAGTGATAAATGTGCTGCATGAGACTGTGTCTTTTAGTCACTTCATGGTTAGTCTAGCTGCTCCTGGGTCTTGACCCTGTGAGCTTCAGGTAACGAGACTACGTCGGTAGCTGCTGTGCCGCCTTTGCAGAGTAGGAGACGGTGTGAGCAGTGGATGAGTTCGTTAAACCAAACAGAAGCCAGAGAGGAAATGGATGAGGTTAAATTGAATTAAAAATTAACAGGACAGGCTGTAGCACTGACAAAGAGACCCTGTGTGTTTGCTGCCTTTTTCATATGCACCAATCAAATCATGACTTTAGATTGAATACAATGCAGAATTAATCCATTCTGATTTTCCTCCCATTTGTGATGTCCACGCAACATTAGGGCCGACTGGTCTGTCTGGGCCAGATGGAGTCGGGTCAGCTGCGCAGGCAGGGATGTACTTAAGGCAGCTCTCATCAAATATGAATGAACCTCTGCAAGTTCACCACCTGGGATCCGAGCTTCTCTGTGACTTTCTGATTCATGCAGCTAAACCAGAGCAGAGTTCAAAGAGGTGATGGAGCAGGATGCAGCTACGGCTCAGTCTCCCAGAGCCACCGTCTCCAAATAGTCCAAAACCCAAAAATATGCAGTTTACAGTTTTATTGCTGGAACAATTACTCAAAGTTATTTAGTTCATTTAGTTGATAAACAGCTTTGATCATTGATTTGTCATTTAAGCCATTTAAAACAGCCAAATATTCTCTGGTTGGAGCTTTTCAAATTAGTTTTCTATGATCATAAATTGAATATCTTTGTTTTTCGGCCTGATGTTTGGACACAATAAACAATTTTAATACATCATGTTGGACTCTGGAAACATGTGACAGGGATTTTTTCCACATTTAAACCAATTTAATTAACTTAATTAAGCTGCAGCATGATATAAGGGCTAATCCTCACATTTGAGACGCCTTAACCACAGAATATTTGTCTGATTTGCTCGATCAGTGATTAATGGATTATCGAAAAATGTCAAAAAGATTCTTGCCTGTGAGCCAAATCAGTGAATCAAGTTATTTTTTCTCGGAACAACAAGAGCAGTTTGTCTTCACTTGTTTTTCAGCAACAAGAACAAAGTTGATGTTTTAATAAATGTACAAAGTTAAAGGAAGGTAAAAATAGACTGAGGCTATAATAAGACTGTCCTGGATTAAAGTCTGTGTGACTACAATCCCCAGAGGATGAGAGATCATTAGGCAGTCTGCTTGTATACCTGTAGTACAGTAGTTGCCCCCAGTGGCAGCTCAGTGTGTGTAGTCACTGTTAACGTCTCTTCAGCCTGTTCATGCTGTTATCTTACAGTGCACAGCAGCCCAGCGTGCTGTCTGTTCACAGATCACACACGCTCGCTGGTGTCCAAATCACCCCCCCACCGACTCAGCCTTGTTCACACTCAGTATCGTCCCAAATTCCTCCATTCATCAAGCCAGAAGTCAGAGGAAATATGCAGCGTGTGAGTGTGTGTTTTGTCTGTGTCTGTGCAGAAAGTGAGCTGCTTTTTCATGATTCAGCACCTGAACAAAGGCGAACACTGTTGAGTCAAAGTCTGTAACAGGATCGTGGTGTCCGCAGGCTGCACCATGTCCTCAACAGGCTGCAGGGAGAGGTCAGCGACTGGACTCTCCAGACACAATTTAAATTAGGATCCAAACGTCATAGAGAGAATTTAAGGGATTTTCTTTTTGAACTGATTGACAAACACAGAGGTTAAGTTAAAATAAGTCAGAATTTTTTTACAGTCAAACAAGGACAGAATTGAAATGGATTTTTCAGACACAGAAAACAAACAACACAGTATGGACAAATTATGGTATGGTCAGATTTTAATAGGCAAAAAGAAAATTTAAGACAAAGGGAGAATTTATATCAACATTTCATAGGCAAAGATTGAAAACTTGAGGGATATTTTAATTTAATAAAAAGATAATTTAAAGGACTTTTCATTGTGAAACAGAATTCAAGAGGATTTTTATTAGTGGTATCTAAGTCAGAGATAAGAGACAAGGTAGATCTTTCATTGCTAAAGAGAGAATTTAGGTGAATATTACATACTCAAAGATAATTAAAGATGATTAAAGTTCATATTCAAAATGGAATTTTAGATGAATTTTTCAGAATAAAAGAGGGAGAATAAATTCCTCTGGTGATGTGAAACAATGAAAAAAGGTAATATGGAGCCAAAGCTAAGAACCTGTTCTATATCTAAAGCTTTCACAAAAAAATATAATATAATATATATATAATATCATTTTTCAGTTTGTTCTGTATGTTTAAGGTAGATATTTCCCCTTTGGGATTTAGTTTGTTCTTTTTTTGAAAGTAAAAGTGTTACATAAAAACAAAACAAACAAAAAAAAACAAAAAAAAAAAAACGGGTTTTCACAGCAGTTGTCTTGACATGTATGGGGATGGCTTTCGTCGTGGGCTGGATTTTTCATAAACCAGGACCCACATAAATCATAGTGCTGACTGTCTGACCTGGCAGCATTCTCCACCTGACTTCACAAATGTTCCCAGGATATTTTCCATTTGTACAACAACACACCACGTTGCCGGGCTACGTCGAACACTGGCAGACGTTTTCATAGCGCCCAAGCTGATTTTGTTCTGGTTTCACAAAGCTGTGTCTTCTCAGTTACCAGGCGTCTCTGTACTTCTCTGTGGTGTGTTTTACTTCTCACCTGTGGTTCTGTGGCTTTGTTTATACATGTTTTTAGTAATGATAGCTTACAGCAGTCATATAATACAACAGATCGATCTGACTGGCTATAATAGAGGAATAATCATTAAACCCAGACTCCATTATTAATGGTCTGTTTCTTTCATGTTGAGCAGCCTTTAACAACACCACTAAAAGCACTAAAAAGAAGTTTCTTTTACATAGCTATAATCAAGAGAGAGGTGTTGTAATGATCACCCCACAGAAAATTAGCACATCTCAGCTCTATGGAGCATTTTAGTGTTTTTGAGGTTGTTGCATTGAGTCGTTTTGTTTTGGTTTTACAGCCCACAACTTGTTTTGGTTCACTACCACTGCCTCATCCAGCCGCAGCGGGCAGTGAAAAAGCTCTAATAAAGCCACTTCAGGGGACCTACGCAGCACCAAAGAGCAGAAAATGAACTGGCTGGTCAACAGGGCAGGACAACTAAACAACTAAAGAACCTTAGATCTTTCTAGGACAACAAAGAAGGAGCTAAAAGGACAATGGATGTTGGTTGTTCTGCGTCTTCTGGGTGTGTAAATTGGCAGCTTCTTGCAACAAACATATAAACCATATGAATTTTAAAAGAAGATATGTCAATTTGTATTTGCAACCTATTGTGCTGCCCCCTGGTGGCCAAATACAATGTGTTAATTCTGTTTTGAGGATTAAAACGGTGGCTCTTCAACTTTTTTATTTTTATTTTATTTTTACCCAGCTTAACATAGGCAACATAACAAATTAAATCTGATGCTATTTAATTAAAATAAATTATCATGATGTAGGTAACGTCTGGGACGACTTAAGATTTCGGACACTCGGAGTAGAGCCGCTGCTCCTTCACGTCGAAAGGAGCCAGTTGAGGTGGTTTGGACATCTGATAAGGATGAAGCCTCCTGGGCGCTTTCCTTTGGAGGCTTTCTGGGCATGTCCAACTAGGAAGAGACCTCAGGGTAGAATTGCTGGAGGGACTACATATCCCACCTAGCCTGGAAATGTCTTGGGGTCCCTCAGGAGGAACTGGAAAGTGCTGCTGGGGAGAGGGATGCCTGGACCTCCCTGCTCGGTCTTGCCTGGCCCTGGATAAGCAGAAGAAAATGGATGGATGGATGATGTAGGTTAAGCTGCCAGAATCAGCTTGCTAACCTTGCTGGCATCAGAGCGCAACCCCCCCCTAAAGTTGTAGAAGAACCAGAATGTTTTCTTTGAGGAAAAACAGATGAAGGAGGTTGAGATTGAGTTTAAAGGAAAGTTACAAATATTGAAGGATCCATTGTGCAAATTGGCTGAAAACTGCGGCTTCTTACTCCATGATTACTAAACTGCACTGCGCTGCCATGGCATGTACATTAGTGCGTTTTGTAGTCTGGAATGAAAACACAGCTCTATAGCAACAGTGAGCCCGTTGAGCTTTGTCCACATCCTGTTTGTGTGGCCGTAAGTGGTTCCCATGATGAAAAGGTCACTGTCATGTTTGGCAATGATCCAGTACAATCAGACACACTCTCCATCCCCCATGGGCACCAAAACAATTAGATGATTATACTGTATACATCTGGATTCTAGGCAAGTAATTGTTCTGCTAATTTCCCAATTTTTTAAAGAGTTCCACAGCTGAACTTTTAGGACAAAAAAAAACCTTTTTAGTGTGATTTTTTTCTAAATGATCTGCTTCTCCCTCACTAAGTAAACCCCCAAAACCAGACCTACTTTATAAAAAGAATAATTGTTTCTGAAAAGATAATTTCCCCTCCCAGTCTTGGCTTGCAAACGTTAAGTTTGTGTGAAAATGTGAGTGTCGACTCAAGGACCATAGTCTGCTGGCGAACTCCAGTGCGTAATGTGATAATGACAGCCATGATGAGGCACATGATGTAACGGCAATATTTCAAAGCAGTTGTTGGGATGAAAGCAGGCCAGCTGTGGGCTGGAGCGAGGCCAGTCGCTCCACCAGAGCAGTCTGCTCTGCATAGATCGAAGATTACCACATAATCTATTTGCATTAGTTCCATCAGCGCTGTCAGAGCATCGCCACACCTTTCAGATGACAACTGCAAAGCATTTTCCAGACTGGCTGCAGTCAGCTGAAGTCCTCAAGTGTGTGTCTGCGGTGTTTATGGCACGCATATGTAGGAAATAGCTTCTCTGCGAAAGAAAGCAGGATTAGGCTTTATCAGATACACGCTAAAGCTGTGAGATAAGATTGGCAAAATTTAAGCATAGACTGGGGAAATAGTATATATCTTATATTTACATGTTTGATGCATATTTCTTCACCTGACAAATGGATAGTTTGAGACTTCAAACTATTTCCTGATGTCACTGTCAGCTGGGTCTGATGACTACCAGTTTAAAATTGTAAAGTATCTGAGGGAGTGGAGTTAGACAGGCTTGAGGTTACCCGACCTCTGTAGCCTGCAAGTTGTCTCCGTTTGCAGCTCTATTAGCCTCTACTAGCATAACATTTACCCAAATGTGGGTAACACAGGCACCAGACTTCGACAGGGCGTCCATTGTGAGTCTGACGGTGTTATACAAATGTAATGCCCAGTCGGTGGAGTACTCTTTTAAGATTGAGTGGAAAATGGTGACGTTCACTTTACAGTAACATGTTATGTGCTTGCCGGATCACTGTCTAATACATGTTTTCATCATATACTGAAAAACAAAATCCACCTGCTCCTGCTTCTTCCACCTGCAATAAGAATTAATTTTGTTCTACATCAGCAACTTGAATATTAAATCAGAAAACTAAACAAATTTTTAAAAAGCATAAAGTAAAATTTCAAAGAGCTGAGTCCTGCAATGCAGAGTTTACATGTGCTGGTTCAGATGCAGGGTGGGGCTCTGACTGGGAGCCTTTGCGAAGCAGCAGTTGTGCCCGGGGACAGAGCTGCTGGCCAGGCGGCGGCTCGCGGCAGCGGCTCAGACAGAGCAGCCTTTGTTAGCGGGGGATGCTGGAGTCCTTGTGACCAGAGCTGCCACTCCCTTTTTGGACAGAGGGTCCAAGCTGCTGGGGTGACTTGAGGGGAGGGACAGGGGTTGAGGGGCTCAGGGAGGGAGGCTGTGGAGGTGGTAACCCCCCCGGCACTCTTCCCTTCCCCTTCTCTCTGCCCTACACAGAAACAAGTGGCACAGCAGCAGCAGGCATTGATGATTGATGACACAGTCTGTGCTCTGATTGGCTCTCTCTTATGCCTGTTACAAAACAGCTCAAACTCATGAAGTGGACAGAGGGTGCGTCTGGAGGTGGGCTGCTGTCTTCATTGTTGTACCACTCAATTCTTCCCCTAATTTTGTCACAGATCATGGTTATTTCCATTTTAACAGCTGCTGAAGAACTGCACTAGTGAACTGCTACGGTAACAAACCAGAAAACATGTTGGGGACCATTTTCAAAAAACAACACATTTGTTTGAACACTTTCAATAACCAGTTATAGTTAACTTTAAGAGGATTTTTGTTGCATGAATAAAAAAAATTAGAAAGAAAATTATTTTTGTCTTTTATTTTTACAAACATTTTATGTTTTTGTCACAATGCAATGAAAAGATGCTGCTTCACAAAGTATAAAAAACTAACTTTTAAGGTTAACCATGAAGTAAATGTAAAAAAATACAGTATGAGAGAAATATTGAAAACATTGAAAATCACTGACTCAATCTGTCTTCATAAAATTACCCAGAATGTGTGGAAAAACCTAAATAAATTTAAAATATATTAGAATATAATATATATAATAGAATTTCATAAAGTCAGTGCTGTAAACAAAAAGATGAGAATTAGTAAATGTCATTGCAAAAAACAACAGTTACATACAAAAGCTCATTTATTTGTGACATTTATATTCAGGTATTTTTTAAACATTTTAACATTTAACACACTACCCTAAATTAACCAGTTGTGTGATAAGTATATTATGCTAACTTAGCTTAGCACAAAGACTGAGAGACACAGCTAGCTTGGATATGTCTTCACAACCAGAACCGCTAAAGCTGAAAGTCTAAAAACAACTTATCTGTTTTACAGGTGTTTTGTAGCAAAATTAACCACTAACTTCCTGTAGCCTTCCCAAGTAACTGGTGAGCTAAGTGGTTAGCTTTAGAGCTGCTAGCAGCCAGATTTTTGTCTTTATGCTAAGCTAAGTAAGCTGGGTGCTGGCGGTAGCTTCATGCTTAGCGTGCAAAGATGAGAGTGGGATCAATCTTCTTTACAGAGAATGAATGAGTGCATTTTTCCTGTGAATTAAAAAAACTCAAGTTTCTGATTGTCCTGAGAAAATCCACTGAAGCTTGAAACTGATGTGTGTCTGATGAATTAAAAAATGTGAGATGATTTTTAAGGAGGCCAGGGGTAAATTGCAGGGTGAATCAGACACTGTGGTTGTATGGGAGCGTGTGTGATTACACACTCTCCGCTTCTGTCTCAATACGCTAATTCCACACAGATCAACCCCCATGTTCCTGCTGTGTCTCTTTTTTCTTCTTATTTGACTCCTTTTCTCCCCTTTCCCTCTCATCCAATCTCTCTTACTGCATCTTTCGTTATCCGTCTCTTTCACTACTTCCCTCCTGATATTATAAACACTATTGTCATTGTTAAAACATTCACACATAAACCTGGGACTGATCCAAATACCACAGCTCTTTGCTCTCTGTGCCATCACCTGCTTTGCCCTCTGTCCATGTAGTAGATTATTGAGTATTTAGAGTGTGTTTTAAGTGTGTGTGTGTGTGTGTGTGTGTGTGTGTGTGTGTGTGTATATGTGTGTGTGCAGAAGAAGAAAGCCAGTATCAGTTGAAAGACATTGCACAGCCATGAGGTCCTTATTAGGCTGCATCCTAAAAAGGCCAGGCAGAGACTGCTGTGTAAACTGGACACGTTTGCAGTATTTATATTTTGTTGGAAGTGCCAATCCACTGCTTTATGTGACATTTCCCAAAATGTCCCCAAATCCAGTGAAGCCAAATCAGATACTCACCCTCATCAGCGTATTTTCATAGGCATCTATAAAATCCCAGAGCGCTGTGTATGTGTTCAGATCTGCAGTATCTGCCTCCTGATGAAATATTGAAACAACTAATCATCATTATTGTTTTGCAGAGTGACCGTCTCCTGATCAAAGGGGCAAAGATTGTGAATGATGACCAGTCCTTCTGTGCTGACATCTATATGGAGGATGGAGTCATCAAGTGAGTTACTAGTTTTTCTTCAAGTTTCTGCCAACTGAAAAAAAAAAGCTTCATTATGTTTACATAGTTCTACTAAGTATATATATGTCTGTCATAGTACAATACAACAGTGTCCATAGTGCAAATACAGTATTTTATCTGCACTGACATCACATTTGAACTAAAAACAAAACAGTGGGCCCTTCAACAGACTGCAGTGCAACAACAATCAGTCTGTGAGTTAAGACCACAAAATATGAGTTGGATAGTCTCACGTCACATCTATTTAGTAGGTTCTGTGGCCCTTTTAATCATGTCACAGTGTTCTTCCCAGAGTAAGTTTGTCTGGTTGTTATGGAAATGTCTAAATTTCTATTTTCTGGAACCTTTAATCCACATTTTCTTACTAAATGGGCCTTAAGATGAGCTTCTGTTTGGAAACAGTTCTTCGTGCATCTTCCTGCTCACAGTTTAACTTTATTGAGACCGCTGATACATAAAAAATCTGTGAATATTCAATAATCAGTTGATTCCTTTTAATGTTTTTTTTTAATCAATTACTTTCTGTTTCTCAGACAAATTGGGGAAAACCTCATCGTGCCCGGTGGGGTAAAAACCATCGATGCCCACGGCCGCATGTTGATGCCGGGCGGCATCGACGTGCACACGCGTTTCCAGATGCCTGATCGAGGTATGACGTCTGCAGATGACTTCTACCAGGGGACCAAGGCTGCGCTGGCTGGAGGCACCACCATGATCAGTAAGTCACAGACCAGAAGGCTCCTGATTATTTATCTCCGAGTCCTTTCAGTGAGAAAGGTTGAGTGTGCTGTCTGCAGAGCATCGTACCCCACAGTGATCCTTCATTCATTGATTGGCTTTAATTGAAAATATCTTAATGAGAACAGGAAGGGTGCCAGGCCTTTTCGTGACCGAGCCAAAATATAAAACCGTCCATCTGCTCTGAGGATTCAGAGCCACGAGGTGCTGACTGCTGCTGGTCAGACTGAGCCAGGAACTGAATTACTTTCTGTTGGACACAGATGCAGACTGGTTGCTGTTATTTTACAAACCTTGCATGAATTCTGTTGTTCATATATTTTAAGCCTGTTATTCTTGTACTTCTAGCATAAAACAGGTCTAAGATATGCTTAATACAAACCCAACACTGTTTTTTGTGTTGCTTGCAGTTGGTTAAAGTTTCCTCTTAGGTCGTAACAAAGGTGCCTGTTGGTTCTAAAGTAAAAAGATAACAAAGCTTAATGAAAATGTTCTTGCTAATTGTCCTACTGACCCTCCCTCTGACTCAGCAGATGCACCCCCTCTCCCTCACAGCAGAGCAAACACCCTGCAGCCTGACTGACTGCTGCAGCCTCAGACAGGTCTGCAGCTGGCACCCAGTGTGTGGCAGCCTTGTGACTGGAGTGCACATCACAAGTGGACAGATGTGATTGCAGAAAAAATGGAAAGTGACAAAGGGACAGCTTGACATGTGGTTTGAGTCAGATTTCAAACCACAGATAAAAAAATCAAGATGAAAACCTCATGCTCCATGTGGTCTAGACTTAATAAAATACATCAGACGAGACACTTGTGACCACATGATGTATGACACGAATTAGTGATCAGTGAATAGATAATTACACAATAAAATCTGTCATTTTACAGACTAGATGATCAAGTAATTGTTTCAATAATTGCAGCTGACGGATTAATTCAGTGAAAGTCATTGTTGCAGTCGTAATGTGAACACATGCTTTCCCCAAGGACCAATTAATCATCTCGCTCCTGCTACATTGCTACATAACCAGCATTAACATCAACAGCTGTTTACTCATCACTCTTGAAGAAATGTTGTGAGTTCAGCATCAAACTTCATTCCTTTACTTGCCAACACCAACGTTAACTTGTGAGTCTAGCTCATCTTTTGTTCTAATGAAGTTAGCATGCTAACCAGCTAGCCCTGGCCCATCTCGTCACTTTCCGATAGCGACTCACTGTAGACAAGGCAAGGCAATTTTATTTGTATAGCCCATTTTTACAAACAGTTTGTCTCAAAGGGCTTTACATAGCATCATAACAACATCCTCTGCCCTTAGACCCTCACATCGACTGAGGAAAAACTCAAAACAAAAAACCCTTTTAACAGGGAAAAAAAAAGAGAAACCTCATGGTGAGAAACAGAGGAGGGATCCCTCACCCAGGACGGGCAGACGGGCAATAGATGTTGTATACAGACAAGAAAACAGGTAACAATACAGAATATGCACAGCATGGAAATGGTGTGCAGGAGCTGACGAAGGCAGTTTTTTGGTGGGAGGGAAGGCAGGGAGAGTCAGGCAGCTTAATGGGAGTAATGGGTGGTAGACTGGTTCCTGGGAGGGAAGGGGAGGTCGTAGCCTCCAGTCTGCCCTGAAGTGTATTATATGTCTATTATAACCTCTAGTCTTGCCTCTTTAAGTAGACATGAGTCATTATATTCAGTCATACCGTATGTGTCTGAAAACTCCAGATGTAATATCTCATTTTTTTCTTTGGGTGGTGGAAACTGAGGATGTTTGTACTTTTAGTGCAGGCTCTAGTTTGAGTAGAGACAGGACTCATGTATCTGGTTGTTTTCAAAGATCAGTACGATTTGCAAGCACGGTCACTCGAGACGAATTTGGTCCACAGCGGGCTGCCAAGTGTGAATCAGTCTGGACTCGAGATCAATAGAGCTGGATAACAGATAATGTGAAATATAAGATCTAAGGGCCTAAGTCACTGTGTTTGTTTTTGACAATCTGTGTATTTGTTTGTGTGTCCAGTTGACCATGTGGTACCTGAGCCTGGCATCAGCCTCATCTCAGCCTTCGAGCAGTGGCGCGAGTGGGCTGACAGCAAGTCCTGCTGCGACTACTCGCTGCACGTTGACATCACCGAGTGGCACAAGGGTATCCAGGAAGAGATGGAGGCTCTTGTGAAGGATCATGGTGCGACCACACGCAAAGTCACATTAGAGTTTCTTGGACATGTGTAATATGCTTGACTCGTGATTTTTGAAGAGGTCAAAACACTTAAAACTCTTTTCAACTAACTTGCGACCTTCTTCAGGGTCATCACAAATAGCGTGTCTGCCAAGGGGCTTCTTCAAAGATAGATTGGGCCTAAATTCATGTGGCCTCAGGCCAGTTGTTGTCTCAGGCTGGTTGGGAATGTCCCATAGGGGGCATAGGTGGCACCATGTTTACTTCATAGCCTGGAGAGGTGCACTGAAAGAGTTGTAAAAAGGAACTCATGATTTTTAAAATACAAGAGCTGTTTTAAGCACAGCTTTGGTCATTGTGTTCTGGCAGCAACATATTTTTGAAAACATTTAGTTCACATTTGATGTAAATTGTTTGCAGCAAATTGCACACAGCAGATTCACGCTTAAGAGTCGAGTTGAAAAGAGAAACAAGACTAAAAACCCAACTCGTGGCCCCTAGAGGCTGCAGTGTTCACTCCACTCCACAATACAAAGACAACAACAGGTAGCCAAGTTACACCATACACCAGCTTTGTTATCTCATTTGGGGTTGATTCTATTTTACAGTCCCACTTTGGGATTTTGCCGGTGAGAAGGGTTTTGCAACATTAAAGTAGCATTTATAGCAGAGAGTGACACAATCATCTGACCACAGTTTCATGCATTTTTCACTCTTCTTTCACGACTTTACCTTTCCCTTGCAGTTTTTACATTGACATCTTTTATTTTTTCAGGTGTCAACTCTTTCCTGGTGTACCTGGCTTATAAAGATATTTTCCAGCTGACTGACGCTCAGGTTCGACTTCCCTTCTACTCTCACGATACAATGTGTTATTGAAGAACAGAGGAGACTTTACGCTTTAAAAAATATTAATATTAGAGTGAAGTTCGAAGCAAAAACAAATTTAGTATCTTTCTCCAATTCAAATGAAACTCAATGGCACCATCCGGCCTCGTTGAGGTGCAGCTTCTTCACTAAATTTGATTAAATTGGAATTACCCTTTAACGTGAAATGTAATGCTGCACATAAATCTATACAAATACAATACTGCCTCATTCTCACCACTTTCATCAGGATTAAGTACATAAATGAATCCACAGACAAAGATGATAGTGGTTACTCTAGGAGCATTAGTTGGATTAGCCAACATAACATCTACTTCTTTATTATTCCAGACTGACAGCTCAGCCAGATGAGAAACAGTGGTAAAACAAATTTTAGATATTTTTGTCACCCTGCCAAGATCTTCACCACCTTTATATTTGCATCTGTTTTATCTGGCATCACATTGTTCAGAGGCAAGTCAGAACCAAAGACAAAGATTGGTAGCCTATGATAAGTCAGACATTGTGATATAATAAAAGTCATATCTGTCTTGCTTTTGGCTCCTGCACTCGTTCTACGGTGTGATTTACAGTTGCGGTCTGTTTGTCTTGGCGAAGCGTCACTTCATACCAGTTATCTGTGTGTTTCTCTTAGGAGACTCAGCAGATACTGTAATGAAAGCCACATCTGAGTGCCTTTCTGAGTCATTGTTAAAATGAATTAATCCCACTTGAAAGCTGTGATGAAACAGATCAGTGTTGGTCCTTGCACCTGTGTGAGGAATGTTTGCAAGCCAGTGCAGCCAGAGTTTATCATTCTCTCTCCCATGTCAAAATCTGATGGCTCTTTATTGCAGCATGTTTGGCAGCCGGGAGGTGATGACTCATTCAACATGTCAGTTTTCCTTCAGTCTGTGAAGTCATCTTATCGCTTAAACAATCAGTGTGGGAGACTCACATACTGCTTGAAATTCTGGATCAGTGTTGCATTGCACCACAGATTTTGGAGTCATTAAGGTTGTTATTAGTGTCATACATCATTTTTTGGGCTTAACGTCTCATTGTAATTAGAGAATTAGTGTAAACACAGTAGGTCTGATTGTAATTGCAGTGTTCATTAATCAGAACTGACACTCTAAAAGCATATTTTTGCTAAAATGTTGATGAGTTGATGACTTTATTGGCAAAATGTCCAAACAATTTATTGACTATATAGCTTCTATGTGTAGATTTGATGCTTTTATGTGGTTGCAAATTGATTGTCTCGGGTGTTTGGGCTGCTGTTTGCGCAAACAAGCAATCTTTAGATGCCACCTTGGCCACAGGAAATGAATAGAAAATATAATAGGGACATGAATTAATAATAACAGACTTATTATATGCAGCCTGAAAGTTCATAAAATTTGCAGCTGTTTAGAAGATATGAGTTACTACATGAAACTCAAACAACATGCTAGTTTTATAGAAATGAGTGATAAAGTCTAACTCAACTCATCCTCTAATTTTTTAGAGGCAAATAATAAGATAAGGCTGCAACATTTGGGTGGCCTTTGTTAGCTTCGTGAGCTTTAAGTTAAAAACTGACATCAGCATGCTAACATGCTCACAATGGAAAAGCTAACATGATGTTGAGAAGATATGATCTTAACCCTGTTCTTACTATTAGTTTAGCCCCTTAGCGTGCTAATCTTTGCTAATTAGCACTAAATACCAAGTATAGCTGAGGGTGTATGTCTTTAGCTTTGCAAATATTTAGTGATAAGTGTTAGTTGAAGTGTTATTACTTAAGTACTGACGTATCAGCAAACATTTTGGCCTGGTGACAGCAGTACATGAAATGTTAGGTAATCACCAAAGTTTTTTTAATCCATCATGAGTGGGACTTGGACATCTTAACAAAATGTTTAATGTGTCCATCCAGCTGTTGCAGAGACATTTGACTCAGAAGCTATATATATATTTATATATATATATATAT